>JANIJG010010070.1:46458-106003 GCA_024611175.1 Megaceryle torquata | reverse complement strand
TGTCCCTGGAGGTTTTTAAAACCCATATAGCTATGGTGCTTGGGGATAGGGCTTAGTGGTGGACTTGGTAGAGTGGAAATCCTGGTTGGACTCTATCTCAGAGGTCTTTTCCAACCTAAATGATCCTATGATTCCAAGTCTTAATTGATAATGTGAAAAAAAAAAGTAAAGAACATTTCAAATGCAGAAGGCACTTATACTACAGAGAGACAGGTTGAAATCTCAGACAGTGTATATATTAACCACTAAGCCAATAACCAGCTTGTCATATTCCCCAAGGGGAAAAGCTGTGAGGAGAAGGAAGAAAAGTAAGTTTATTTCATTTATTTGATTGCATTAGCATGAGATACTGAGATGCTAGTAGAAACTGCCCTGATACTATGTGGTGATAGCATGGTATGAAAGCATACAAAGAACTCAAAATTCATTTTCTGGTTTAGACTGACTTTCTGAGCTTCTGTCTTTCTCCAGCAGTAACTTCTGCTCTTTCTAATTTTAACAGATTGCAACTTTCTTCACAGGTCACTTTGTCTATAGCAAAAGCTAAACTAAACTGGTTTCTCAGATTTAGCTTGCTACAGATAAAGGTATTGGCAAACACTTTTGTATAAAACTATACTTGATGCGCTTGACGCTACATTAGCATGGGCAGGAGGTAACCCTGGTATGATCTGCCATGCCCACCAGTTTCCTGTTTTCAACACTGGCAGACAGCTGATGTGTAGACTGGGAAGACCACAAACATACAGTAATTTCTTCCTTGGCTTTCTTCCAGTTTTTGGTGATCTGCCACTCAGGCTGAGTTCAGCAGTACTTGGACTTCAAAAAAGATGAAGTAGAGCTTGGAGCCTGCGAGCTTCAGTCAGTTGGATCTTAAGCCAGGCACCTTAACTGCTCACCAGAATAGTGAACCTGTACTTGGATTCCAGTAAAATTTTTTGAGGTGCTAAAATAGAAATTCAATATACTTGCCTTCTGCAATGCTAGAAAGAAACTCTAGTAGTAGGTTTATGATTCTAAAGTTCCCTGCATTTCCCAAAAGCAAGTGATTTTTTTTTTTAAAAACCATGGTTTTTTGTTCAGCTGCACAGATGTTGTCTTTGAGATCATCTTTGCTGAATCTCTCAGCACTGACAGTTTTACATGGCCCAGGCAGACTGACCTTGTGCCAGTTTTTGTAGCTCCTGTTGAATCAGTTACCCAAGTCAGTGCTGCAGAGAATGCAAATGTGCTTCCTAGCATCTGTTCTGTATGCATCTTGTCAGCTGTTTAGTGATAAAGCGAAGAGTCTGTTATAATGCAATACTTGAAACATGAATATTTTGTCCTCTTTCACATTTATGTAAATTCAATACATAGGCATAAAACAAGTATGTTAATTAGATATGGGAATTGAAAGGTATGCTGTCAGAATTCAGAAATACTCCATGTTGTACTTGAGATGCTCTGTTTTCCCTGGGCTTTAAGGCGGTCAAAAAAACTAATGAAGTACTGCTTTGAAACTGTCGTCTATATTGAAAATGTCATACCTTCATGACAACCTCAGCCAAGGGTTTCTGGTTGTACAAATTACTCCAGCCTTCACTTGCTTGAAGACAACTATCAGAGTTGTCTTGCAATCAGAAAGAGTGCTCTAATGACCTGTTTGAGTAAAACTGGGCAGTGATCATTTAAATTCTCCACTCAAGCGCTGTAGGCAATCATTTTGAGTAACCAACAGAAAGACCTGCTCTTTGAAGTAGATACATACCTGCCTGTTTTTCCACATCTAGATACTGTTTTAGTGGCTGTCATATAAAAGCAAGAGGGAAGTAAAAAAGAGGATGTTGTTTTGGGTATGAGGTAACTATTTCATAGCTTAAAGTGGTTGGGCTAAAATTCTAGCTTGTCTTATTACCATGTTACTATAACCCAGTGAATAATCAATAAACCATTGCTATTAGTACTACAGAGAGAAGCTGCTAAAGATGAATCCTGCTTTCAGTTCAAGTGTTGAAATGCAAAACAGTAAACACTTAAGATGATGGGAGGAGAACAGTAAAAGGGTTATCAAAATGAGTTCTTCAGAAAAATCAGAAGTCTTGATTCTTCCTATTATGGAAAAAAAATGGTACTTTTTTTTCTCTAAACTGAGCAGGGATTAAAGAAGGATATGCATGTGAGATACCACACTGTTCTGAGAATGACAACTAGATGATTTTGAAGTGCATCTTGGATGAGATGCTCAGTAGGAAGAGCAAAATAGCGGGTCCTCCTGTTGCCAGAAAGTTTTACTTTTGCAGTGTTACGTGTATTATATTGTTCTTTTCAGTGGAGAAAGCCACATAAATTTTCTACAAACTAAGAGTTAAGCATATATATGTTTTTATCTTGTCTGTTTCTGCTTTTGAACTTCTTATAGACCTTCTTTATGCATCCTGTACCCTTATGCAAAAATGCAGACATTGTGGTCTGACATGGGAGGAAACAAGCAGAAAAATGTTCCTTGCTTTTACAAAGATTATTCTAATCTCTGTACAGTAAGATGTCTTAATTAAAGCATTGGTATTCTGATTAAGCATCTCTTTTAGCCAGTTTTCAGGAAGTCTGAATAATTTCCAGTGATATGTGGTGTTAAATTTGTTGCTTTAATTTTTATCTAGCAGTTTCTATATTTAAACTTCCTGTGTATTTTTCCAACTTGGTATCACTAAAGGACTTGGCACCAACTTGAGGAATTCCCAATAATTTAGTGAACACAGAGTGATAACTGATGAGCTGGGTTTTCCTTGTGTTTCCAAGTACCACCTCTAGATGCTAAAATATTAAGGACTGTCATTTCACTGTTGTGTGAAAATAAGTCTTGCAGAAAACAAATCGGCTGATTTTTAAGGTGTGTAGTTGAGACAGAAATACAGTAGTTCTTTATTTTGATTCATTGGACCACATCAAAATGTTTGCTTAGACTAAAGCATTGGAAACAAAGTTGAACATTAATCATATGTATGGCTTACCACATTATAAAGAATTAAACATAATAAAGCATTAGCAACATTACTGAACTGATGACATGAAAAGCAATAGGAACAATTTCTTGGAAACTAATAATTAAACTTGTGTCTAGACTTACCTTTTTCAGAAAAACCATTAATTTTCTTTTTCATGAGAGTTCAGTTTGAGTTTTTTTTGTTGTTTTCAGCCTTCAGAGATAGAAATGGAGTCACAAATCCATCTGTATGGTCACACAGCAGAAATAACAAGCTTGTTTGTGTGCAAACCGTACAGTATAATGATAAGTGTCAGCAAAGATGGAACCTGCATCATATGGGATTTAAACAGGTACCAGTATATATGTAACTCTTCCAATGGCTTTTTTTTCCCAATACCTGTTTTCCAGCTTTTGTGTCTCTTTACCCTCTTACTGTTAAGTGAATTTGTTCTGTGTGTATCTTAATGTGAAGTCAAACCTGTACTGGGTTTTTTTCCCCACAAAGGGTGCTGAAATTCTAGAATGAATATGAAGAATACTACAACTGTGCAAAATGTTGACTGAAATTGAATATTACTCTTAAATATTTTCCTCAAATAACCTTTTCTGTGTTTGAGCCTGAACTTTAAGCTCATTCTCTTTTTCTTCAGGCTGTGCTATGTCCAGAGTCTGGCTGGACACAAGAGTCCTGTGACTGCAGTTTCAGCTAGTGAAACAACTGGTGATATTGCAACAGTTTGCGATTCAGGTATATTTGGAAGTCAAGAAAGATATTTTAACTTGCAGACCAAATAAATAATGAGAGTTTCTATTAAATTGGTTACTGATTGCATGCTGATGATCAGAGGGTGTATTTGATCAAATAGGAGTGCTGTTTTCTTTACATAGTTTCATATAAATTTCTCCAGAAATGATTAGGCAGGTGTTTGAGTAAAATGAGCTAAAAGCTAACAGCTTGATCTATATAAAAAGACTCAATTTCAACAGATTTCTGGAAGACTAAATTCTGTGAAGTTGGCTGCTTTCATTTTAACAAGGATTTGTTATCAAAGGTACAGTTCTTTAGGGGAGTGTAATTGTCTTGCAGAACAACAGAATTTTTGTTATTCACTCTTAAATGCTTCCATATCCTCAGAAGCAAACGTAGATCCTCCCCCTCCTTATTATAAAGCAGGTTTTTGTACTGTCTTGTTCAGAAACAGTACTAAATGAAAGACAAGAGCACTAAGACTTATTTGAGCAATGGGGTTTTTCAGTATTTCCTAAATTGAAATGCTTATTGTCTAGAGGAGTGACTATGGTATAAGACTAAGCAAGGCCAAGTCAGTCCTCATGCCAGTTTACTGTCTATACCTGTGTGTATTGTGTTAACTTGAGACTGCGGGGGAATACACTCCATCTAAATGACAGAATATTGTTTCATTGATCCAAGGAGGTACAGAATAAGAAGGAAGAGAGCTTAACTTTGCTTATCTGTATTGTTAGAAGACAGTTATTGACCGATTCTTGCTTTGTTTGGGCCACTTTTCTTTTGCTTTTGCTCTGAGTAAGATAGGCATACTGTAGCTTCTAGCCACATTTTCTTACTGTAGTCCTCCATAGGCTGAACTGAAATGAATACTGTTCCAGGTTTGGGGGCAGGAAAAAAGGGGGCAAAATAGCAGTGTCTATAATATTAAAGGACAAGGAGAAATTATTAGATTTCTGAAACTGCCATTATATTTGGTTTTTTAGATGACAGAGATTTTCAACTCCATTTTTATAGCTCACAATTTTTTTTCCAGAAAAGATTATATTCTTTAATTTGTAAGTGACATGAATTTCAATCCCTTTCAAGACGAAGCGGTAGCTGGGTTATTAGTTCTTTGAATAATCCCAGATAATGGGGATAACTGTTCTTGCTACTTTTAAGTATTTTACTTAGTGTAAGCCAGGGTACAAGAATTAGCCATTTAAAGTAGATAGTATGAATTGCCTCTTAGTGCTTCCCTGGTACATAAAAATGAGTCATTAAAAGTAAAAGTATATAGCATTTTATAAATGTTCCATAAATATGAAGCGTCTTCTAAATCATGGCAGTGGCTTGGTGGTTTGCATGTTCCCTGTCACATAAAGAAGGGAAGAGGTAATTGTTTATTGCCACACACATTAGTCACTTATTTAAACCTGATCTTTCAAGACAGTATTTTTAGTAAAGATTGTTTGATAGCTATAGTGTAGATTTATTTGTTAATACTTCCGTGCTATGTTCTGTTGCAGTTGGAGGGGGTAGCGATTTGAGACTTTGGACAGTTAATGGTGATCTTGTGGGACATGTACACTGCAGGGAAAGTATCTGCTCTGTTGCTTTCTCTAACCAGCCTGAAGGAGTGTCTGTCAATGTGATTGCAGGGGGGCTTGAAAATGGAGTTGTAAGGTAAGCATTTGAAACGTCTATTTATTAAAAGACTTTATAAGTCTCACAGTTTGAGAGAATGTAGACAAACAGCATGCTGATATTTGGCTTGAAAGAAGGTTGACCAGCTGTTGTTCAGTTTTCAATCTTAGTAGTTGCTAAATAAGCTATATTTACCACTGAAATATTTGTAAAATTAAATATGAAGAAAAATAACTCTTTCTTTCAGACTGTGGAGTACATGGGACTTGAAGCCAGTACGAGAAATAACATTTTCGAAGTCAGCCAAACCTATTGTAAGGTAAAAACATCTGAAGTATACAATAAATTGATTTTTCTCTTTTGGGAAAAAAGAAAAACAACCAACCCACAACAAAACTCCACCAAAATCTCTACAATATAGCCTTGAGTGTTGAATGTGGATTTGACATAAGAACAGGAGGTAAACACCCATGTCTAAAAAGAGGAATGCAATCCTACTAATTTTTCATGAAAGCAAAATGAGCGTAAGTGTACTGTCTCTGTAATGGCAGTAATAACTAGGTTGTGCTGCTGGCAGATAGTTCTCATGGGAATCCTGCTAATTTCTGAACAATAACTACTCTTCCTATTAAGTTGAATTTTTCCCTAGAATCTGTGTGTAAAAAAACCAAAAACCAAAAAACAAACAAAAAAACCCACAAACAAACAAAAAAACCCCAAAACAACAACAAGAAGAAACCCCAACCAAACAAAAAAAGACCCCAAACCAACCAAACAGAAAAACCCCAAACCAAAACCCATGAGATAATCTTAACTTCGTCAGACTCAAACAGGCAGTTTTCTTTCACTCAGAAGTAATGAAAACCCCTCCATTTTCTTTGATCATTTTCTTCTGATGATGGAGGGAAATGATAGAGAAAGGAGTAAAGGAAACAGAGCCTGGAAGCTACCATTTTGGAGTGCTTGTGTAATTTTCTCAGAGTCCCCTTGATGATTTATATAAACAGCATTACTCTCATGCCAAAGTGTTTTCAGAACACAGTCAAAAGATGGAGTCTTTGATATCCCCAGTAGTACAGAGGTCTTAGTTATGCCAAAATGGCATCAACTTAATGTTAGTATATAGTAACAAATCACTCTGGAAAAAAAAATATTTTGACCATTGCTGAAGTATCACTTAATATGTAAACCACTAATCACTTTTTTAAAACAAAAACCATTGTCTGGTAGCAATTATTGTCTGTTACCTCTAAGAGGCATATTTTGCAAAGCTTGTTGATAATGATTTAGTAGCTATTGAATAATTTAAGGTTTCCTGCTTAAATGATACAGAAAATGGATGCTGACCTTCATGCTCTAGCATTACCCGTGGCATGAGTGAAGGGCTTTACTACTCTTATAGCTCAAATGTCTGGCTGAACAAAGTCCTATGCCGTGCCATGAAATCTGATGGATCTAGTTTCTGCTCTTGTCAGCAAGCAAGCAAGTTCAGAGGGCCCCGAGTAAGGGGCAGCCCAGGGAGAGTAGGATGTTGCTACTGCTCCTACCCTTTTCTTTGACACTGCAAAGAAATGAGTACTAAGCTACAGGGCATGTTGAAGTGCTGGACAGAGCTGTAGTTCACCCTGTTTGGTTAAAAAAAGAATAAGCAGGTATATGCAAACACAGTAATATGTTACTCACTGGATCTCCCTTGAAAGCTATTTTTTGTTGGCTGTACTCTTAGGAGTTTTTAATGTCTTCTAAGATTTTAATAGCCAAATAGATATAAAAATAGATTGTCTTCTTGTTTTTCAGCCTTACGTTTTCCTGTGATGGTCATCACTTGTTCACAGCTAATAGTGATGGAAATGTTATAGCTTGGTGTCGCAAGGACCAGCAGCGCTTGAAGCTACCCATGTTCTATTCATTCCTTAGCAGCTATGCGGCTGGGTGATGACTATTTTTGCTGCTAACTCATGTCTCTGATGCACTTTAAATCCAAAATAGATTATAGAATCTCTTCTTTAACTGGATTTTGAAGTAGTTTGAATGTCTCTAGAATGACTGAATAGATTTTTTTTTTTAAAAGAGAGGTCTAAGGTGGCTGTAAAACTGTGTATGTGCATGCACAAACTTGAAGCATATCCAGGTCACCAGGAAGCTCTGGTCATATACTTCAATACCAGCAAAGTGACTCATAAATGCTCTAACATACAAGTCAAAATGCTGCAATATCAAACTTTTTCCCTAAATCACTTCTTGGACAGAAATATTAAAAAAAAAAAGATTAATAATGCTTGCTCTCCCTCTTACACTGTAAAATTTTGGCAGCATAAAGTTCTGTAAATATCTATTTATGTCAGCATACATAGATCTGATTAGTTGAGTGTGGTATAGTTAGCTCTGGGATAAGCAACCCAAAACTTAAAAACCTGAGACCACTTAAAATTGCTTTTTTTGAGAAGCAAAGAACTTAGTAGGTGCTTTTTGCACCACTTTATGGTATTGTAATGCTAAAAATTGAATTTGTTATCTTTGTATTTATAGTTTGTCATCTTCTCTGTTAGTATAATGGTCTTTACAACAGGCAAAACCAAAATATTTGTCTTAGTGATGGGTGGGCATCTCATGGCATCATGAAGCAATAGTTAGATCATGTTTTAGTTTGGGTTTTTAATGTGGTGTTAACTCCCTAACTTTGTAACACCTAGCTATTTCAATTCTGTGGCAGAATATACACATACAGCTTATCTTTCAGAGCTCTAAAAAAGGTGTTCAAGAAGGCACAGATGTGCTCCTGTTCTAGTGTCATGCAAGTTTAATATACTGTAAAATGTTGGAATCTAACTGCTTGAATAATCAATGTTCATAGGCATCAAATGATTTGGAAGAGTTTACGCAGATACACTGTGCAAATGTGTTATTTATTCCTAGGTGCTATTTTTTGGGGGGGAATAAGCTTACATTTTGAAAGGCTTAACAAATTTGAATTCTTAGGCCAGATTAAAAATTAACATTTCAGTTGATGGATCTGAAGACCTTTAAACCTGACACTATGAATGAGTGCTGCCTAGTCATGTGAATGACAAAACAAGAATGCTGCACAAGTCTGTCGTAGTTCTATTTTTCTGTTTAAATTGCTCTGCTTTTTCATCAGTGACATGTTTCCCTATTGCCATGCAGATAAACTGTATGTTTAAGGTTCATTTGCCTTCCAAAACACTGTATGAAATTTTCAAGGTGTGACAGGCACACAAAAAATCTTTACAGGTTTTTTTCTGAAATACCAAGCAGTCTTCAGAAATTCTTACAGCTTCCTGGTTGAAGAACTTTTCAAACTAGAAAAATCTTAAATAATTCTCATAGTCTGACACAAAGGCTGGTCTTCAGTTCAATTAAGCAAGTGGCTACATACTGTATGAATTGAATTTTAAACTGCATATATTGTAGCAGCATTGTATGGGATGGCTTTAGTCATGTTTTTCACTGTCTAAATGTTAATGTAAGGTCCGAATACAAACTGAAAAGCTTCCTAGCTCATGTTGAAGTGATGTGCTTTATTTAAGAGGAAAAAATACAAATATTGTGGTTTTGGGGTGCTTTTGTGCTCCCTGGTTTGGGGTGGTGTTCACAAAGGCTTATTTTTATAAGTAGAATTCCACTTGTTACAAATCAATATGCAAAATTGCTGGCCTTGTAAAGAGTGCAATATTATATATTTTTATGTAAAAGCAAAGATAATTTTTTGAAGCAAGGAATATTTATTCAGCTTAACATCGTGGAACTATTAAAATAACATTGCAATAGTATCTGTGCATGATGTACTGAAATTTCTTGTAAATACCACATTCCCCACTGTCTTTGTATATACACTGTCACATTGTTGGGTAATAAACAGATCTTTGTACCAGATTGTTTGAGATTATTAGAAACATGTTTTTGGCCTGTTTTCATCTCTTCTTTTAGGGATCTTGCATGCCTAGCTCCAGGTCAATTTCTGCTGGTTCTCATGTCTTTAATATTTTAAAAATTATGAAGTGGGGAAGTTCTGTTTATGAACTGTATCATGTGGATGTCAAACTAAGTGGGAGGGTCTAAGATTGGAAGTGGGAAGGCCCGAGCATGTTGGTTTGAGTGTGTGTGCATGTGTCCTTCCTTCCCATAGGACATCTGACTAGAGTTCAGATGAAGTGATATTGCCCTTCCAGCTGCCTCCTGAATGAGATAAGGAAAGGCAGAAAAGCAACTCTCCTTTCTCAGAAGGAAGGAAGAAAAAGGTGCTGGGTGGAAATTGGAAGATTGGTATGTCTGGGAGGTATCTAACAGAGAATGCAAGGCTGCTGCTGTTGGAAGCCAGGGTTTTGGAGAGGTTCATGTGGCAAGGCCTGTCTATCCTGCAGGTTTTGGTGGTAAACCTGGATTGTGTTCCAGTTGTGGAATACATGATGAGAAAGGAAGGGGGAGCAATAGCCACCACACTTGTGGTGGAAAGAGAAGAGGGAGTCTCCAAACTATTACCGAGAAAGGGGTCCTCAATCTCAGGTCTAGAGAGACACAGTTTAGACAAACCCATGACGATGAAGAGGAGAAACTAAAGAAAAATCAGTAGAGAACTTAAAATTTCTTGGTTTACTCTATTCACAAATAATTGCAGGATTTACTAAGAGTTCTGTGGAGAGAATTCTAGAGTAGGGGGGGGAGGAGATATCACCTCATTTTCTACTAACATTTTCTTCATGCTGTTTTGTTTAAAGCTGTATTTGCCTGGTTTGGGTTTTTTTTGTCATTGCATATGCAAATAGAAGTCACACTTCATAGGCTGGTACTCTTTCACAGAAAAAATATAAACCAGATACTATTCAAAAGCTCTGCTTGCCTTGTACATATCCACTGGTGCCTAGAGGTACAGTGAGCACTGTTTTCTTTGACCTCTTGGTAGAGATTTGCTTGCTATTACTGGTCTGGAGTGGAGTCAGCAAGCCCCTGATTTTGAATCTGGATTTCTGTAACAGGCTCTGTTGTATATTTCACAGTTTGGGCAGGTCACTTTTGAAGGAGGATTAAGAGCTGTACCTGACTAGTTTGAAAAGGCTCTGAAACTATCTGGGGCTACCCTGCAGAAAGTAGGATTAAAAATACGTCCTTTTGTGCTCTTCCCAGCTTTGAGCTAGTATCCTTGGAAAAAAAAAAAAAAAAATCCAGATTCTCTAACCCAATTGAACAAAGCCTGTACAAGCCTTAATTAGGGGGGCTAGTTCCTGTAGATCAAGGAATATAGAAATTAATACCTCTAATGGCCAGCATTTCATTCTAAGCTTATAGGCCAACTCTGCTATGAGACTTCTGGGGGTTGTGGAACATAAAGATTTTCAGATTAAAAAGAAAACAAGTTTGCTTAATATATGATGAAAATAAACTTTTAAAGAGAATTCTCCATATGTTTTATAAAAAAATCGTTAGAATCCAGTAGTAAAAATACTGTGTAAAATAATGGCAAGTGATTATTTGATCTGTTTAGCGTGTGCTCTTTGTACTCTTGCCAGGTTGATAATTATCAGGGCAGACAAAATTTTCACTTGGCACCTCCACTGCTGCTCACCCTTATACTTTACTGTTCCATTACAAATTTGAGAGTTAATATGAAAACGGATATTAAAAAACGTAAGTGACTAATATATAAAATTTAATCTGTTCTGCCCTACTTCCCTTCACCATGTGCGTGTGGGTGGTTCCTTTGGGAGGGTGGTTCTTTTTTTCTGGTTTGTTTGTTTGTTTTTTTTTTTTGTTTTTTTTTTTTAATGGGTGGGGTTTTTTGTTTGTTTTTTTTAAACTTAATCCTTTGTTCAGCGTGAGGCAGGGGCTGGGAGCCCCTACTGCCCCTTCCTGGGTCGTGTAGACTTTGCCCGTTCCCTGTTCTGAAAGCACCAGGGTGGCTGTTCGATGGGCTAGAGTCAAGGGGGGCGGTAGCCGGCTGCGGCAGTCCGCCGGCACGCTTCTGACGGGTGCTGCTGCCCGGGACAGAGGAAGGTAACGCTTGAAGACGGGACGGTGCCTCAAGCGTCACTCAGGCGCTGCAGGCGGTGGGGGGCGCTGTCGGGGGAACCGCCTCGGCCGAGGGGCGGAGGTCGCGCCGCGGGAGGCGCGAGGGCGGTGGCAGCCGTTAGCCGCGGCTGCCCCGCCCGTCAGCTCCGGCCGCGCCATGTGCCACCGCCGGGCGCCGAGCCGGGCTGCCAAGAGCCTCCCTCTCTACCTGCCCCTGCACGGTGAGTGTCCCGGCGACGCCGGGAGGCGGGAGAAAGGTGCCGGGTGGCGGGATAAGGGCTGTTAAACCGGTGGCGGGGGCGTAGATCGCAGGGCGGGTCGGGGCGGCCCTGACCGGAGCGTTATGCGGATGGGCTGGTACCGGCGCCTCCGCGTGGGGGTTTTCTCTGTGGCTGCGGCGACTCCGGCGTCCTGGGAAATCCGCGGCTGCCTCCGCCCGCTCGCCGGCCCGCGGGTCCCGTCGGCTGTTGGTAAACAACGCCGCTCTCTGCCGCCCGTGGCCGCGCGTTGTGGAGTTACCCCATCACTCGCCAAAGTCAGCTTCAGGCTTTGGCTTTCGTGTTGTTTTCTTCGGGGGAATCGCCCTTCTCCGGAACACCGGCTTTGAGCCCAGGTACCACTTCCCGCGGGCAGCGATCTGGGGTCTCTGCCCAGCGTGCTTATTCCTCCTCCGCCTTCATCTGGCTGCTGTGAAGAGGCAAGAAAGTGGCTTCTTTTCCTGCTGACTGGGTCGCACTGATGGAGGAATAATCTTAATGCCCAGCTCCTGCTGGCAGTCATTATCGTGCGGTGCTGTAAAATGCTGCACAGCAAAATCAGTAAGGTAGCTCAGTGAGAGACAAAACTCGAAATAACCGCTGGAAAAATGTTTCTGTCTTGGAGGTAAAAAAGCTCCAACTGTCTTAGAGGCTCTTTCTCTACTTTATATGTTATAATTCGGTTAGAATATGTTTTAAGCAGGATTTAAGTGGAATAATCAAACTTGCCTGCATATTTCTTTAAAAGATCACAACTATCTTTTGAAGTTAACTGAAGAGATAAAATAGTAGGTAGCAATCATCTTTCTGTCTCAGACCTAGATCCCAGATGGTTGCTGTGTGTGCTAATAACCTGTATGCTGACAATAAATATATTGCTCAAAAAGATTGTCCTCGTGTAATGTCACGTTGGTTCAGCCGTTATTTCCTGAGATTTTTAAACATTGAGAAGTGAGATGATATTTTTTGATAGAAAAATGGCATGGTGGCAAGTATATTTGGAACTTGACAGTTGGACTGAGTATAGATAGCATCTATATTAGGTGAAAACTGAGCTGTTGAAGTTGGCTGGTTTGCAGTTACATGATCAGCAGTTACTTTTTAAGTCACCATATTTATGGAATGAGTATATTCTCTCCTTACAATGAACAGTAGTCTTGCCTTTAATAATTTCTTGTAGTCATTTTCTATTCTTTCTTCATGCAGCTGATGGGATAGAGAAAGCAAAAGGATTCATTCACTTCCTTCTCTGTTTATAGAGCTGCATGAGGTGCAGTAAATCTCAGAGTAAGAACCGAGATAGCAGAGGCAGTTGCTCCTATCCCCTTGGTGCCTTGCAGGTGATGGGGAAATTACCTATGTCATGTGGACAGTGATGCTAGCTCAGAGAACTAGTGTTCTTAGTGCAGGGGTATTTCTCTTGCCTAAATAGCAGCTCTAGAACTTTTTTTTTCCCTTTGGTATGTCAGTTTGGCATCAAGGATCTGTGAAGCTATAAATTTTGTTGTTTATATTTCTGTTTTGCAAGTGGATAATGCAATATGGTGATCTTTCCACAATTAGAATGTGATTTGCGGGTCATTATTCAGGGATGGTTCCCACTAATGTCACTGGGACTTAGTTGCGTGATTGAGTTACTGCACTGCCTGGTCCAAGAAGTACAGAGCTTGTGCGGAAGGTTCTTCAGAGTCATGAACACCAGATGCTCTAGTCTAGTAATTTCAGGGCCATCACTTTAGATTGCTGAAAGAAAATAGAAGGCAGGAATTGGGTTTAGGGCTTTTTAGATTGAATTCTACAGGTTACTTGGGTTATGGCATTTTAAGGTTGTAGCTGAAAGTGGAGGGGGGAAAACTGCAGTGCAGCTTTTCATTCCTTTTTGCTTGCAGAAATCCATACTAAAGAGCTTGAAAATTGTATTTTTGCTTCTATGTTACTCACATTTTCAGAATTTTGCTGCATTTTACTGACTAACAAGTGTTTATGAAGTTTGGTAAAGGTATGTTG
Source organism: Megaceryle torquata (assembly GCA_024611175.1). Taxonomy (NCBI): domain Eukaryota; kingdom Metazoa; phylum Chordata; class Aves; order Coraciiformes; family Cerylidae; genus Megaceryle; species Megaceryle torquata. Next base: position 92,370 of record JANIJG010010070.1, on the reverse strand, counting down.
TACTCCTTAACCCTATGCAAGGCCAAGCTGTACCTCCAAATATTTACGCAGCTTCCTGGGTTGTCATAAGATAAGTTGGCCTTTGAAGTGCTGTTGGGTGCAATCTAATCTATTCAAAAAACAAATAAAGTTGTTCTTCATGAGCATTTTTATAATCCCTGGTCTTTGGCACTGATGAGTTAACCGAACCCAGAAAAAGGATGAAGTTTACTTGAGGTAAAAAACCCCCAAACCCCAAAAAATCCAGCTGGCTTGGACGCTGTCACTATGCAGCTTTTGAGAGCAGTGCTTTAGGCATGGCTGGCTGGCGTGGCGTGCCAGTCAGCAGAAACTACTTGGCTGAAAAAGGCCATGTAGCTGCTGTCACTATTCTTTGTTAACACAATCAGCATTCCCCTTAAAGAAAAGAGTTACAGAGACTAGATTAATGAGCTCACTGCACTGCATAAAAATACACTGGATAAATGAGCTCCTACAGAATCCAGGTCCTCTGGCATGCATCAGTTACATGTAAACTGCACGTAGTTTGATCACTAACATAGTTACTGTAACTACGGTGATTATCAGGATCTGTGTAGGTCTCTATCGATCTAACTTAATAGGGGGCTGCTGGAAAAACAACCAGGAATGAACATTAGTGAACCCAGCTGAGTAATAACTAGTTCAAAGCTTTTAAAGTAATTTAAAAGACGATAAGTTAGTCCTTTTGAGCATCAAAAGAAGAACGACCAGCACAGGTCGAGGGAGATGATTGGAGTAATGTGTCCAGTTCTGGAGCCCTCAGCATAAGAAACACATGGACCTGTTGGAGCAGGTCCAGAGGAGGGCCACAAATATGATTGGGCAGCTGGAGCACATCTGCTCTGAAGGCAGGCTGAGAGAGTTAGGGTTTTTCAGCCTGGATAAGAGAAGGCCCCAGGGAGACCTTACTGTGGCTTTTCAGTACTTTAAGGAGGCTTATAAGAAAGATGGGCAGTCTTTTTAGGAGGGCCTGTTGCAACAGGACAAGGGGTAATGTTTTTATACTAAAAGAGGGTAGATTTAGACTAGAGGTAAGGAAATTTTTTACACTGATGATGGTGAGAGACTTGAATAGGTTGCTCAAAGAGGTGGTAGATGCCCCATCCCTGGAAGCATTTAGGGTCGGCATGGATGGGGCTCTGAGCAACCTAATACAGTTGCAGATGTCCCTGTTCATTGTAGGGGTTTTGGACTAGATGACCTTTAAAGGTCCCTTCCAACCCCAACCATTCTGTGATTCTGTCATCTTGTAGGCTGCCACCCAGATAAAATAAAAAGCTAATTGTGCCTTCTCGGGTGTCTAATGGCTTTGAGAATCCTTGACTGTTTAAAAGGCCCCGTCTTAGGAGAGAGGGTTGGAGACATTTTGCAGGCTGCAACCTCAAAAGAAATGCAGAGAGGGATCCCAGGAGAGGGTGTGTGAAGGAGGCTTACTCAAATTCCAGAGGATGTGAGAGGGTGTGTAATAGACCTTCTTTGTTATTAAAATTTCACTTCTCTCTAGAGCTTTATTTCCAAGTAACGATATTGTTTCATTAAAGAATATTAAGCTTAAGATTATTGAAGAAGGTCCTAAGGAGAGCAAAAGCTTTGTCTGCAAAGAGGACCAGTTCATCGCAGCCTGCGTGAAAGGGAGTAGAGTTCTCATTGTCAACATTGCTTTGTATGTAAAAGGGCCTTAACTGATGCACAAAATAGGTAGTTAAATACGGTAGTTAAATCTTTAAACGTGTGTAGAGGCCAGGGTAGGACCAGGATTTGGAACAGGACAAATGTTTGTGCTTCAGAGTATAAACAAACCTCTTACTCGGGCTAAGTGGAAATTTTCTCCACTGGCTGAAAAACCTCTTTCCAGACTTTTTAAAGTTCTTTTTGTGAAGCTTCTTATTCTGATTGTTTTCTGATATCATGAACTATTTCACCACAGAAGATACATATTTTTTGTGCCTAATAGCCTTTTCAAAATTCCATTATTGTCTGAACTCAATCCGTTATTTAGTAGATACTTAAAAGCTAGCTGGAAGTACTAGAAACAGTGTTCTCAACAGTTTGGATGCATCCTTTGACTGTTCATATTGTCTAGCTCTAAAGTTTATAACTTTTACTGTTTGAGTGAATGAATTGCCAGAAGGGCTTGGGAGAGCTGGAATTCTCTGGACTGTTCATGGAGTTTCAGTTGTTTAATTTAAATGTATTACTCAAAATTAAATTTCTAATTTGCCTCTGGACTTGGGCTGTGGCAAATGTAGAAATGGCTCAGTGGCTTCGTTTATCTTTGGCTTTTTTTGGCTCTGTGGTCATTAGCATTCTTGCATTGAAGATAATAAAATTTAAATTATCATTTTGCAAGCAAAGATAAATGTGTTTATTCTTATCTTTATGGATAGGTCAAGATGACTTAAAGGCTAGGGGGTTGAGTTGTACAAAAAGTCCAAGCATGAGATGCAATTCAGAATCTCCTGCTCTTGTGAATGCCTCTTATTCATTCTGCTTGTCTACTGCAAGTCAAAACACATCTGAAAATTCTTTGGAGGCTATTGATTGCTTGTGGCTTTTTGTAATGTACATGACATTGTATTCAAAGCCAGTCACACGTGTATTCAGCCCTGTGCTTTGTGAGAAATAGGAGTTAAAAGACTGTAAACAGAGACCAAGACATCAATCTGACATCATTTCAATTTGTCAGTGCACACAAGGGGTAAACTTGTGTTCCATTCAAATGACACACTCATACAGAAAATCTCTTGTCCTGGCATATATTAAAGCTTTTGTTTTATTTGGCACAGTTAATATATGTTAAGGTAGCAGTTGTGCTGCCTAGATTTAGTCAAGTGCTGAAAAAGATTTTTTTGCTTCTTCAAGTAAGTGTTGAGTGTGGTTTATCATCTTATTTGTATTCCACCATCCCATTTTACAGCCAGGTTACTAGTTTTAGAAAGGAGAAGAAACAGCTATCTTTGCCTTGCCTTTGAACATCTGTATTTTGTGAAATTGAAGCAGTTAAAAAGTTATTTCCTCCATCCTTTTTGTGTTCTGGATTGTGTACTTCTAAACATGCTTAAGACATTTTATATACCTCTTTTTTTTTTTTTTTTCACCCCCAAGGGCGTTTCCTGTGTCCTACTGAATTTCTTGTTTGTATCTTATACTCCAGTGACTGGATCAGATAGGCTTTTAAAGTTCAAGAAAGGAACTTTGTTTAATTCTTGGTGTTCACTTCTTGTCCAGAAATAAGCTGGAAGTATTTATTTTGGAAGACCTGAGCCTAAAACTCTTTTGGTACCAAAGAAAAATGCCTCCTTTTGTGTGCTTTCTCCTGTGTCCCAACCTGCTTCTCACATCCTGTGTCCTTTGCATTTTCTAACTGTGTATTGGTTTCTCCACTCAGTGCTTGCCTGATCTTACTTCAGGTGGTGCTTGTGGCATACACAGGACCATAGCCAAGCATTTTGGTCAATTGAAACATCAGCATCTAGTCTGACTAGGTAGTATAACTAGTCCAGGAGCTGTCTAGGTCATCTGTATCCTATCTTTCTTTAAACGTGTGGGTTTAGCCCAACTTCCAGTGACTTCAAAATCGTAACTATTACATGTGCTGGGCCAGCACTACATAATGTCGTCAGCTCCAATGGTTTCTCCTAACATGCAGACCACCTAGGACATATGTGTTGCAATCTTATTCAAGGTTTGAATATAGTAATTTTAACTAATCTGGCAACAATACTGAGGACTGCGTGGTAATGAGTTGGTTTGCCCTCAAGGAGTAGCAATGCAAGAAAACCAAACATACCTTAACTAGATGTCCCTTCCCAGGAGCTGCAGATCTCTTGAAAACTAAGGCACTCCTATACTGTGTAGTATACTGTACTGATTTTTAGTGGCCTTTAGACTTTACTGGGGATGTGTAATCAAAAAGTTGGAAACAACTGCATTATTTCTTCTTAATCTGTTACTTCATTTCTAAACTCCTTAAATCTATAGTCAGAATTTTGACTCATTGCTACCTTAAAATTTCTCCCTTTCTGATGCTTGCTGAGAGCAGTATGGCATTCATTTCCAGTGCACAAATTTCTGAACTTGTTTTGATGATGCTAGGTGTAACTGGGGTATGGAGCCAAACTGCGTAAGGGCTGCAAGGTCTGTTTGTGAACAGCTGTTCTGCATTGGCAGCCTGAACCAAAGCAACCGTTTTTACACTGAAATAATAGGCACGTACTCTGCATTTGCATGTTGTTTGCAGCATCCAGATTGAATACTGGCAGTGGATGGAGGACACAAATAGGTAATGCAGTAAGGTGTTATTGAACAAGAGAACAGAAATAAATGGTGTCTGATTTGTATTTGTGACCTCCAGCCTGGCAGTGTCAAGGTGATGGGTGAGGGTTGGTTAGATTTCAGATAACTGTCCTCTTGCTGATTGCTGAAATTGCTACCTGTACTTTTAAATTGTTTCAACTTTGTCTCTTCTAGGAAAAACAAAATGAAGGAACTAGTGTCAAACAGTACAACCAATATATCTCAAGCCAGAAAAGCTGTGGAGCAATTAAAAATGGAAGCATACATGGATAGGATGAAGGTAAACTTAGATTTATTGTTGGTATTTTTAATTCACTTACTAGTTTGTGATGCAGCCTTCCTTTAATATTGCAGAAGGAGTCCATCAGCTGAAATGAAAAATCTTGTGTTGAGCTATAAAACAATGTTCAGCACTGGGAATTAGTTATGTAATAACTGCTTGTTATTCACATAAAGTGAAGTGACTTCCAAGGACTGGCTTCTAGTCTGCTTCTGTATGAGTGCCTTTTACATAAGTTAGAAGTGGTATTTTGTGAAGTACTTAAAATCAGCTGGCAGATGCATGGGTGCACTTCTTTCTCACCTGTAGCTGGATATAAATGCAGCCAGAGTTTCTCAGTTCATCTCCTTTAAGTACTGGAATAAGTCTTTAAGATACTGCAATATTTTTGAATAATGATGAGCTGAATTGCTCTGGTTTTGTTTTGGCACAGACATCATTGCACAAAAAACATGCATGACTGCAGTGTTTAGTTATGATCCCTCACGCCTGATAGCCTGTTTTATGTGAAGTCTTGGTTTTATCTTGTCTCTAAATGTATGTGGACTAAGTATTTTAACTGAAGGCACTATTAAACAGAGGTTCTGAACATTTTTAACCAGAAAAGCCTGTGGATTATTCCTGCCTGTCATTCTGCCTTTCACTAGGCTAAAATGTTGTGAATAAATCAAGCATCTAAAGACTAAAAATGTCCCAAAGTTTTAAGAAAGCACTTCTCATCTCTTGCATGCTTTCTGTCTCGCCTCTGAAAATAGGAAATAATTATTTGGATGAGAAATCCAGCCTCTACAAGTAAGAAGAGTTAAAGATGGAAAGTCAAGAAAAAGGGATGCGTTGACATAATCGGGGTTTCTGCAAAGAACTGTAACTGAGTTCTTACAAACTGTAGCAGTTTATAATGGAGGTTACAAACTCAGTAAGACGATTTAGAAATGTTCATAGAATCATAGAATAATAGGGACTTCTAGAGATCATCGAGTACAACTCCCCTGCCAAAGCAGGATCATGTAGGGCATTTCACACAGGAACAGATCCAGGTGGGGTTTGAAAGTCTCCAGAGAAGAAGATTACACAACCTCTCTAGGCAGCCTGTTCCAGTGCTCTGTCACCCTCACAGGAAAGAAGTTTCTCCTCATGTTGAGGTGGAACATTCTATGCTTAAGTTTATACCAATTATTTCTTGTCCTATTACTGGGCACTACAGGAAAGAGATTGGCTCCTTCCATTTGACACCCATCCCTCACATATTTGTTGTATGTTAAATTTTTTATGTAGTTTTAACTCAGTCTGTTTGTCCATCCATTCTGTGCACTGAAATTCGGCATGTAGTCAGCACAGGGGCAATATTATGTAATTATAATTTTAAAATAGGAACAGATCATAAACTCACTAATTAGAAATATGATATTTAGAAATATTAATGCAATTCACATGAAAAGTCTATCTTGCTGTATGAAAATAGAAATTTTGGTTGCTCCATTTTGTTGCACTTTTTAGCCATGTAACACCATTGCATTTGCAAAACTATAGTTTCTATCTTATGTAGTGTCTTGACAAATTCATCACATAATAGATGGCTGTTCACACAGACTTCCCTATTTCCTTCAGTAAGGGAAGGTCTGACTTTTCAGTGTTCTGTGGGGCTAGTCCCCCAATTCAGGTCATATTGCAGCTTCAGCAACAGCAGAACTGACCAGAAGGAACGGGTGTCCACGAGTGGCAGAGGAAAGGGTTGGCAAAATGTGGCCCAGTTTATTGGAGTTTGAATTTGTTGACACTTAGTAGGTTGTCTTAAACTTGCTTTTATATAATCAGTGGTAACTTTCATGTACCACATCATTAGCTTGGTTATGCAGATAGCTTCATTAGTTAGATGTATAACGTTCTTAATTACATGTGTAAGAAAGACATGGGTTATTTTTACAGTTAGTGTAATTAAAAAGAACACAGTTATTAGCAAGTATGGCAGACCTAAAAAAGAGATAGCTTGAAAGTGCAATTATTTCACCTTTCAAAACAGCTTGGGACCAGAAAGTCACCGAAGAAAATCTGATGTGTTTCAGTATCCTGAGAGTTCCTATATTAACATAAACCAAAGACAATTAGCAAAATGTCTATGCCTTGATTTGTAGAATTTCATTGAACAAGTATTTGAGGGATTGTGAGAAGAGGTTGGTTGGCTTTTTATTCCCTTTTAATCTTGAAACAATTAAGTGTGGTTTTCAGTATAGTCAAATTTTAACAAATTCCCAGTGGTTTCAGAAGATTTTTGAGTTCTTGGAGTAAAGGTAGAGAAATGAACTTACTTCTTTTTTTCTGGTGTTTTGCATCTGCTTAAACTAGTTAGACATTTAACAAAAGATCAGTGCTTTCCAAATAATTTAATTAAACACTGTTTTGCAAGTTGCTGTAGCCAAGTGGTTGCTCCCATAATAGACAAGACCACATTGTTAATGTTGAAAAGGTGCTTGTGTTATTGACTAGGGAAATCAGAAGTTCCAGCTTATTTTTCTACTACAGAGGCACTTTGTTTTCCATGCACAGTAGCTGCTGTAACCAGAAAGAGTTGGGTCTGCTCAATTGAAGTCTTGTTAGAAGTATGTTGATAGTTGCCCATTCTCTGCTGCGTTCTGGATTTTTTGGCTGATGTAAAAATCAAGTCCTATCACTAGTCAGACCAGCAAGCAGTGCAGCATTTTGAGGTTCCACAAAGACAACTCACTTTTGAGGTGTGACAGAAATGGGACAAGTTAAAAGGGGACAATGAAGTTACCAGTGTACAGATTGGTAGTTGGAAGTACTGCTGTGGTGGCTTTTTGTAAACTGTAAGAATCCCAGAAGGTTCATAATTGAACCTGCCTTGCTTCCTGCAGAAGGAACAGCTAGAATTATAATGGCGAAGTAAGTAGAAAGCAGGAGGTGCAGATTCCAAGCTAGGAAACATCAAATGAAATCAGATGAACAGTGTCCTTATGACTAGTAGAATAATGTGTCTTCCAAGGGTGCTAGCAGTGAAGTTGAGAAAGCAAAGGTAATACTGGTGCTTTATCACAGTTGTCCCTAGAATAAAGCACTATTTAATCTTCTCTTTGCAACAGAAAAGCAAGGAGTACTCTGACATTTAAGAATCTTGGTGTATCAGTTATTATTTCATTTTCTTTCTTTCTTAACAAGGTAGAAAATATTCCTAACTGGTTCTGAATAGTGTTGGGAGATAAGTGCTAGAATTGCCAATAAAAGTGTATGAATCTCTTTGTTTTAGATGTAAAGGATAAGCAGAGTGGGTGTCGTAGCAAAAGTGGTAATTAGTCACAATCCATGACAAGGCAGATGACATCGTAATTGCAGCATGTTGCCCTGTCATTGAAGCTTATAATTATTAGTGCAGCTAAAAGGATTATGTTCTAACTTTGGCTGTTTATAATCACCTCTGTTATTCTGAAATATAATGGTAAAATTTCACAGTCCTCCTGAGCCTAATTCTTTAAAGCATCAGGCTTGAGTGTTTTGGTTTTCTTGGGTTTGGGGTTTTTTGTTTGTTTGTTTTCTTGGGTTTGTTTTTTGTTTGTTTGTGGGTATTTTGTTTTGTGTGGTTCTTTTTTTTGGTTGGTTGGTTGGTTGGTTTTGGGGCTTTTTTTGGTTGGTTTTGGTTTTTCCTTTTGGTAATTTGACAACCAGATGTATTTTTCACCACACAGAGTAAAAGTAATTGTATAAAATGTGAGATTGATGTGATACCTATATACTCCATGTCCTCTATCTTTGCACTTTAAAAGATTTTAAAAAATAAAATGTTAACTTTCTGTTAGAATTAATCAAACTGGAGTATTTTTTTTTCTTTAGCCACTTCTGCAATATATGTAGATTTGAATCTGCAGACCAAGCTGTATTGCGTAGGAGAGCTGCAATGATAAATGTTACCTTCATTTGAATATTCAAATTACATGTGTTTATTTTAATTCTTGATAGAAGCTATTCTGAAACTGTCCATTCAGCTACAAATAAACCTAAAAATGAGGAAAAGCTATGGTAGATTGGCCTTCATTTAACTTCCTCCGTGACACAAATAGGATGATCAGCACCTTGTTTTGTATAGTAACAAACCCCAGTGTTGGCCATTAGGCACCCTCCGCATGCTGACGTACACTGAAGCAGCCAGCTCTGCTGTAGCCTTAATGCGGTGCTCAATGCAGAGGTCTTCCGCCGCTGCTGTTCTAAATAATAACACTGGGCAGGGAACTTGCTGGAGGCAACGTTGGGTTTTTCTCTTTTTTTTTTTTTTTTTTTTTTTTGGCCACAGTTCTGACTTTACCAGCACTGCTCCTAGCCACAGGAACAGTGTTTTCATTGCTCCCGGAACGCGATCAGCTAACTTAACTCCTCATAGTAAATGGTCATCGTTCCACTGCACAAGCCTGAGCTACTCCAGTTTAAGTGAAGGAATGGCCATAATTCAGTTTTATAACCACTGTAACCCAAGGGGATGCTTTCTCCTCTCTAAACCTTTTATTTTTTAAAGGACGAAGATACATGGCCTCGTACAGGTTTAGTGTGTGACAATGTGCTGAAATGTGGTCGGGTTCTTCAGTTCCTTGTTGCGGTTTGTTTTCTACTAAATCATATTATGGCTTGGCTAAAAGCAAACTGATCTGTGATTTAAGCACTGTGATGATGAAGAAAGTGCTTGCTCACCTTCATGGTATTCCTACCAGCATTAGAGGACAAATTAGAGACAACAATTTATGTTGTGCTTTTGCTAGTGAAAATCCTTTTTACTGTTCTATGATGTCAAAGCACAGTAATATGTAGAGAAACAGAAAATTACATTATTCAGTTTATCCCTTCTAAGAACAGCGATTGAAATTGTATTTTTCTTCCATCAAATGAAAAGCAATATACTTGAGCTGATGTTTCTTATCCATGCGCTGATCAAACAAGACGGTTATGGGAAGATCAATCTGTTGAAGTCCAGTTTTGCTTCTCTACTCTTGTAGGGTCAGTCTACTTAAAAACATTGTTCGTTTCATGAGTAAAATTAAGTTAATTCATTAGCTTAATAATTGAAGATTAAAACGTGATAGGCATCTTTAATAAACTCTGTTTCTGGGACCCAGAGAATTAGCCTAACTGTCCATTAGGTTTTATGGCAGTAACATTTATTATGACATAGCACTGAAAATGTCATTGATCTTTTTGTGGGCACCTGTGGCTCTGAGTTTGACTTGCTCTTTTGAACGCAAAAGTTCAGGACCAGCTAATAAATTAATTAGATTATAGAACTGCCTTAATTTGAGATGTGCAGCTGAGCTGAAGTACAACAGAAAAGTGAAAATGTGTATGTTAAATAATTACGAATGTACTGATGTTTGTCATTACTTGAAAATACACTTCTAGAATGCTGTGCTGATACATTCCTCCTAACGGCTGGAAACATGCTAACCTCCTCTTCAGTGGATGCATTCCATGCTAGTTTATACTTTATCCTGAGGTACAGAATAGGTTATTAGCAAAGAAAAGTATGTTTTCTGTCTTTTGATCTTTTTTGGAGCTTGACAAGAATTTTGTGGTCTGTCTACATTGCTCCTTTCTTTGGAGAATCTGCCTTTTAAAAATTCACAAGTAAATTTAAATGACAACTGGAGTACAATAGGATTCCTAAGTTTTCTGTTTCTTCATTACAGTACTACCTCTATTCAAGACACTGCTCTCACACCCTAAGCCTCATTCTTTTCTCATTGCTTAACAAGTACCTAATTGAAGTATGTCTGAAAAAAATTACAATCCTTTCTTTGTACTTTGAAGTGTGTAATTTTCCACACATTTTTGTTTGACCTGCTTCTCTTTGGAGAAGCACTGGTTCTTCTGAATATCTCTTTATTTGCTCAGTTTAGTGCTCAGTCTTCTGCTTTGCACTGGCCCAGCGATCTGTTGTTCACGTGTAGCATCTCTGCCCACCCTTGTGTCTTACAAGACAATTCAAAGGAAAAGTAATTCTAAGTAACCTGAACACCCTTGCTTCCTCTGCTAGGAGGAAAATCTATACTGGGGTGCCAACCATAGCTACTTTATGGGTTTGAGAATTCTACAAAGGCATGTTTTAGTGGATATTTAAAAATACATAGTTATTTTCTTCCAGAAGTTAATTTAAATTTCATGCAAATCCTGATCCAACACCCATTGACTCATAGGTCTAATCTGAAGCCTACTACAGGCTGGACTCATGCCAAAGCAAGCAGGGTGTGGGGAAGCTAAAGCTAACAGCAGTAACACACCTGCAAGAAAAAAATACCAGAAATCCAATTTGGTTTTCCTGTTCCCTATAGTTGTACAAACATGCTGACCTCGGTGTTTGAGTTGGGAGAAGCCGTCACGGTTCTCAGAGAAAAGCCTTTTTTGTTAAGACTTCCTATATCATTTTCTCAGCTATCATAATATTGAAAACACAATAATTAAACAATGCAGAGAGATACAGATAGTTGTAAATATCTTACTGAGCAGACAAAAATGGTTCACATACGTGTTCTAAATTCTTGAACAAATAAATGTCACGATGGCCTCATGTCACCAATATGTATTATTATGGCACAAAGCTGCAAAGGTTACAGTGTCTCAGTTGCAGCTGAAATGGTTTAATATTTCATGTTTTCGTTTCATGCAGAATACCCTGTATGCCAACACACTGTAACATTTCTGTAGGACTTCTCAGTAAGCATAAATCAACATTCTGAATTTGGAGACTTTAAAATTGTTAATTTTAGAAGTAGAAAAATGTTTAAATTAATGCTATGATTAAAATGCTATTTACAATAGCTTACTAAGCAGAAGGTACTAGACTGCCTTGAAAAGAGCAATATTTAGCTTAAATGAGAGCTGTGACACATGATGATGACCAGGTTTTGCTCGATTTATTATTTCTTTTTAATGCCATGGTCATGTGCCTAAAGAACTTGTTGTTTGTTTGTTTTGCGTCCAGAGGAGGAAAGGGTAGAGAAAGTGTTTGTGGAAAACCTTACAAGCAGTGACAGGGATTAAGAGCTGAAGTGGGTCAGCCTCTGCAGAAACAGTGTCTTCAAGGAGCATCCTTACTGCTAGTTAGCATATACCTCTTTTAATGAGTATATGCTCCTGATCATCTTTCTGATTGAGAGGAACAGCTGAACATGAATCTTATGAATTGGTAGCATCTCATGTCACTGTGTTAATTAAGGCATATATAAGGATTACCTGGACTAGTAAGAGCAAATTCAGACTTGTGGTCTCTAGTGATTTAAAGGATAAACCAATCTGGTCCTGTGCTATTCTAGCCTCCATTACTATATGTTATATGAAGAATATTTGTGCAATGCTGATTGGTTGAGAATTGTTACAGTAGTTCTCTCTTCTCTTCTACTAGGTGTCCAAGGCTGCAGCAGATTTATTGGCATATTGTGATGCTCATATTGCAGAAGATCCCCTTATTATTCCAGTGCCTGCATCTGAAAATCCCTTTAGGGAGAAGAAACTCTTTTGTACTATCCTTTGAGTCAGTTTTCAATTAAAAATGTCTTCAGATAAAATTTGGCATCAGTGTTGCATGCTTTTAGTTTTAGCATTTTTTTCTTCAGATGTCAATGCTTAGCCTATAACTACAATATTTTTAGAAGGTAATGCATTTTCTGTTAAAAAAATAATTTTAAAAAAGAAACCTAAAAATTCAAGGTAATCCTTATCTTTCAGACCAGTGTACAAGTTTAATTTCAGTTCTTCATGAAAATTCTTTTGGTCTTAATGGAAGTATTGAGTATAGTATCAAATTGTAGATATCCTTGCCAGTGATAGATTTTTCTGAGACCTAAATGAATTATACCAATTCTGAAACTATTTTTAACATTCTTATTTTCCTGGGAAGGTGAATTTAATTCAACTGCCTTTACAAATTTTTATCTAAAAAGAGTAGTGTGACCTTTCCTCAAGTAGCATTATGTAGGAAGAAATGCCAGTGATTTACAGTGTTTGGAACAATCAGTCTTATACAGTAAGTGGTGTTTATAAATATGTTTTGTGAAGACTGTAATAAACTTTACTACAAAACCAATCTTAGTAAAGCAACATTGTAACTACAAGCAAAATGAAGATGTACAGTTAAACACCAGGACTGCATCAATAAATCTGTAGAAAAACATGGCTGCTTGTATCTTACTTTGAATGATGATGATTTAAATTATTTTAGAAAGTAAACTGAACTGTGATAGATCAGCTGTTTGTGAGGGTCTTAGTGGAGTGTGTAAATCTACCCTGATCAATACAGGAAGGAGATTACATTTTTAAGCAGCTGTCTACATGCTTTTGCCTATGAGAGCAAGACTTTATGGGGATGGAGTAATGGTAATTGAGGGATCTAGACTATGCAGCAAGACCACTGTGCCAGTGACAGCCAATATGTTGTATTTGCTGCCCACAGTTTAGTTCATGAGGTAAGTTACCAGCAAGTCATTCATGGGGGCTCTGGAAGGTTTTTTGGTTTGACTTTAAGTGCAGTGAGAGAAAAATAATTAGGTATGGAATATGACTGATAGGTCTTCTTCAGGAATTAAAATTAAACTCAGCCAAGGCATCTAAAGGAAACAACAATTACATTCTAGACTTTTTTTTTTTTTTAATCTTCTCCTAAAAAAAAAAAAAAAGTCAAAAGCTTTCTCTGTTCTGATACATTAAGAAAGTTCCATCACTGCATTACTGTGTGTGTGCAGTGTGTCAGTACACTGGAAATGTCACCCCTTGGAAATGCCTGGGAAGTCAGCCCCGTACATAAGGTGGGGGACAGTTTCATTGGAGAACCACACTAGTCTGACTGGGTCAGAGCTCTGAACAGCCACCCATAACAGAATGAGCTTCCTCCCCACAAACTTGTATTCCATGAGCATCTTAAATACCTGCAAGGCAAAGACTAGCTGAGGAACTGAGGGCCTTGGGATCTACTTAAATGATGAATTAAGATGCTAAAAAAGAGTGGTTTGGTGAATGAGGTCATACGCATTTAGCCCAAAGTGCCTCTACATGCTCCAGATTATTTTTAGCAGTTTCCATCAGTGTTTGTCGTACTCTTTTGTGCAGTGGAAGTACAAGATGTCTGTATTGTACAGGTTTTGTTTTCTTTGCCAATTAACTTGGATAATGTGCTACACACAGTTGTATTCAGCTACCCGTCTAGTCACGCAAGGCAGGTGGTTTTGGACCGTGGTTCTGCTGCTGTCCAGCTCATTCGTCACATTTGCCTAACACAGAACCTCCATGTTAATTTACTTCTTGTAAATTATGGGGAAAAAAACCCCACAATCTTCCTTCTAATCAGTAGGCATTTATTGGTTTGGGGTTTAATTTGCCAGCTGAAGACATCAGTAGTCTAGTAAGCACAGAGGTGCTTCACAGTACCTGTTCTGAAAAGCATTCAAATGTCTTGACCAGGCCTTGTCTTGGCTTCAACTGTCCTCGGTTTCTGTTTCAGTTTTCAGCTTAAGATTCCCATTCCTCCAACCAAGAATATTTTTTAATGCGTGGTATGTTCAGTTTGATTATGGGAGGTAGAAAAATAGGCTTTGTCTAGCTTGAGTAGCTACTTTATTGAAAGTGAAATAAAAATGGCTTTCTGAAAATACTTGTAAAAAAGGAGCAACAAAACGCTTAGTAAGGTTCTTTAGGGAATCCTTCCTACACTGTACATGATTTGGTAACTGCGCTGATCACCATGGCAACATTTTCATTTGTCCTTCCGCATGTATGGTTTTAGCTGGAACAGCAAGGGAGGGGAATATAGGGCATACAGCTTTATTCTCAAAGGCTTTGTAACAACTTGCATTTGTGGCTCATCATTAACGTTCCCATCTAAAATAACAGAATTGCCACAGCTGATTACAGTACTGCAAACAGCTTGCTTTCTGTTTTCAGTTAACGTTAGCATCTGAGGCCCTGAGATTGAAACATTTCACAGCAGTTTTGAGCATTGCTGGTTACCAGAGCTGTGTTTACAAAAATCTATTATTATTATTCAGCAGAGGGGAATGTCATTCTTTTAGACCTAAGGTTTTTCTCCAGAATTTTTCTTGAAGTAGTTGTGAATGTGTTGGACTTCTCATGCTTTTAATGGCCACTTCCCATGTTTGCGTTTTCTTTCATCAGTTCATAATTGTCATCGGGTAAAAAAATTTTTAAAAAGTATGTCTTAAGATGGTTTTGTGCTTCTAATTTTAAAAAAGGAAACACATGGAGTACTGTAAATTCCATATTTATTTTAGCAGGTGTCTATAATGTAGCTGAAGAGGTTAAACTGTACAACTCCTTAGTGGAAAACAGGACAGCTTTCTCTAATATCATCAGGCCTTATTTACCAGTTCCTTGAATGAATCTATACTACTGGCAAACTGCAAATTTGAAGAGGGGAAAAAAGGGAGGTGGGGGGAGACCTGGAAGATCACCTTGAAGTAATTGTAACAGCTTTGGATCACATAAGAATATATGCCTTTATACAAGAACACCATCAAAATACTGACTCCTCTAGGGATTTATTTTTATGCCAGCTTGATCCACAAATCAACATTTAAAAGAACGTTCTTTCCTCCAAACCATAAAATGCCTTTGTCATTCTATTTTTTTTGCTACTTTGACCTTTGTGGTAGTTTAGATAACCTGCTATTGATAGTTGAGTTTTGTGCTCAAACATCTTGCCTCAAAGTCTACAGAAAAATATCCAAAAATTCTTGGACATTTTTATAAAATTAAATACATATCATGAAGTGTAGCATGGTTAAAAAAAAAAAATAAAGCTCTCTTAAAAATGTGGCTTTGTTTCACAGTAAGGTTTCCTATGGGCTGCAGCAATGAGTTTTTATTTTCATCAAACTACCTGATTTAATTCCCACTAACTTCAGTGAGAACAAGACCAGGCCTGTGACCCTCCCAGCATTGTGCTCCTCTCTCTCTCTCTCGGTTGTATTTGCCATTAAGCTTGTCACTTTGTATTTCAGGCCCAGAAAATAATGCGTGCTCTCTGCTAGCAGTGTGAGTTGGGGCTGCCATCTCACGGAATGAAAACTTCAGAACAGACACTGGATTTGAGGAATTTTTGACTTATTAGCAATCCTTTCTTCATATCCTAGTGCTTCCTGCTCTGATGAAATGCGAATTCTCAGTAGTGGTTTAATGGTAAATTTTAATGCATTGGTAGCACTTGTAGGACTGGCTGTTTTCCATTTGTCAGATTAATCTCCTTGGTTTACCTTGAATTTAAAATGTAATCATTTCAATACTAAAAACTGTTTTCCTTCTGTCTGTTATGTACTAAATTCTCCTTCTTTGCTTCCTACGCCATGTATTAAATCAGCAGCAGGGTGCTTGGCTGGTGCTGATAGGTGAGATTTTTATGATAGCCTCTACAAAATTATAGTTGAAGGAGGGGAAAAAATGGTGAGAAATTTAAGTTATTCTAGGTCACACCATAGCTAAAAATAAATACAAACTTTGCTGTCAGTGACACAAAGGTAAACATAGGAAATGCTGCCAGCTGATGCAGGACATCAAAACAAAGCATTTTTGCAGTGATTTACAAACAGAAGAAGGGAAGAACACTTCAAGACCAATGGCCTGTAAAGGTGCATATTAAAGCATGGAACTTCAGTATAGCAGTCATTTATCCAGTTGGGTTTCTGATGTCAAAGGCATAACAAAAAATGTACTTTGGGAGGATCTGATTATATATAGCTTTTTCTGTCTCTTCATTGTTTAGGGGTAAAAATCTATACACATATTTCTAGAAAATGCCATAGTTACAGCATTCCTCTGGGTCTGCATCAGAACTGGGATTTAGTTATTCAAGGAGACTAATGAAAACTTGAGGGCAGAGTGGTTCCTAAGAAATAGAGATTTTTTTGTACTGAAAACTAATATTACAGGCACTAACCTTTAGGGAGAATTAAATTTGGAATAAATATTGTATGTTTGCATGTAATTGTATTCAGCTTTATAGCACTATTAAGTTAAGTACAGCCATAAATGCCAGACTGGTATGGGAACAACCTTTCTGTCTGTTAGAGGAAGATGTACACCTGAGTTTAAGTACATTTACATCACTCACACTTGTGAACAAACAAAATGAGCAGCTTTACCCTAATGCAGGGTCTTTTTTTAATTTTATTTTATATTTCCAAAATTCCTATTACAAGTACAAATTGCACGGAACTGTCTATTACTGCCACCTACTGATGAAGGGATAAACAGCTGACTGAAACAGAAAAAAATATCAACATCGACTAGAAATGACCCCGAAGGGGGATTTTCAATTCATTTCAATTAATATGTATACTGTTAGAAACAGAGAGCTAGCACTTCTGTTTCCACGGTCTGCATCGCTTGTCGGTGTGGTACCACTGAGGTGTGTGGTTCGACTTCACACTTCAGTTCCAGACTCCTCAGTTTAGGAAAAGACGAAAGTCAAGTACACGATTTGGTTCAATAAGTCAGGTGTCTAGCTAAAAAACACTTGAAAACTCTGGGTATATCCATTGGAGTTGCTGTGTACTCCCCTCTTGAATTTTATTTTCCTGTTTCACGTGTAATTCAGGTGCCTGTTCCTCATTGCCACTGTGCCACCACTTGCACTTCTGACTTTCTTTGCTCCCTTGAGTAGCTGATATGACTGCAAACGGTAGTAAAGCCTGGCTCTAGGGTTGGGCAGGCCCCTGGAGCAGTGAGCCACTAATAATCTCTCCTGTTGGCCACCTTCTTTGCAGAACTGTGCAACAGCACCGTGCACTATTCCTTCACACTCAAATTTTGGTCCTGATGGCTGCATTTTTTTATTTTGGGATGGGGTTTTCTTTCTATGATTTGGAGTCTAGGCCAAATAGTTCCTCATATACCATGGCTTAAGTATACATCAAGAATAGAGCTTAGGCTACTGCCTATGCTTAGAAAAGCATTTTTACAGAAAATGCCTTAGGCACGCTGTAAGAACGTGTTTCAAAAGACCACCCATTCCACAAGATCTATTTGTTGCGTAGTCTTTCACTGTACCATATCCTGTTGTGCCTTTGAACTTTAGGCTGCATACTTGAGCCCTTCATTCTTTCTATAGCATGCTCTAAAGAGATGTGCAATTTTTTTTCAGTGAAAGGGAGGAATGAACCAGACTTTATAGAAAAGAACCATTGTGACTTTTAAAGGCACCGCTACTTGAAAGGTTTTTTAAAGATTTTTAGAGTGTAACCACCTCTCTCTGGCAAGTGTGGCTCATATGACTTTTGGCTGTAAAATTATCCTTGACTTTCTTGTTGCAAAGACTGTTCACAACCATGGTTCTTGTACTGATTCTAGTCTGAGAGGTTTCCCCCTGGAGAGCACAATCAGCTTTTATCCTAGTCATCAACACAACACACACATTTCCAATATATATCTCTGCAGTGCTGATCAGAATATGTTAGGCATATCCTTAAAAGATCAAGTGAAAAAACTTCAGAAGCTAAGATTTTAATGAAAAAATACCTCAACAGAAACTTTGAGAATATAAAGAATGTTACAAATAGTAACCTCTCTGAGGTCTTTTCTTCTTCTACAGATGGAATAGGCAAGATAGAAAGGGCGGTGGGGTGTCTCTCTATATTAGGGTGTGTTTTGATTGCATGGAGGTCAACAAGTGTGATGAACTTGTTGAATGTTTATGGGTAAAGTTGAGGAAGGCCAACAAGGCAGATATCCTGTTGGGAGTTTGTTATAGACCACCCAACCAGGATGAAGAGGTTGATGAACAGTATAAGCAATGCTCAGTTAATGAGCAGTTACTCAATACTATTTTGGTGTCTTTATTAATTGTGTAGCCTCAGGCTTGATTTACTCACAAATTCTGCTTTCAGTGTAGAACTATTCCCTGATGAGCTTCTCTGTGGTGCTCATCACGAATTGCTTCACAAAGTGTCTCCACAGTATCCTGGAGGAATGTGAGGGTGGAACTATTCCCGTCTTACAGTGGGAAGCTGAGGCAGAGCCTGAATGGAATGGGTGAGAGTGTCAGTACCTGCTTCTTCAGAGTAGTTAGCTCTTTCAACATCTCACACAATGTTCCCATTTGCTCAAGCTTCTGCTGTGAATGCTCAACTCTACAAAATGGAGTGACTTTTGCAAGTCAAACACCCAGAATCTCAGAGAATAAAGCAATGTGAAATGTTTAATTTCATGATTTTCCTGGTATCGCACAGGGGCAATAACAGAACCCAGTTCTTCCAAGCAGCACTGACCCTTAGCCTGGTAACACTATTTCATGGTCCATCCTCATTTACCTCACATCATCTGCAACAAATGAAGCAGCTATCTGGTGCATTCTGCAGCAGCGAACATCTATCCTAAAGCAGGGTAAGCACCATGAGGGGAAAATAGCACCAAGTCATGTAGTTATTTTTTTAAATTAAGTGTAGGTCAAAATAATATCTATCCAATGATAGATAATAATGAAATTATGAATAATACATGGCTAGTCTGCTTTGTAATCCCACCAACAGCTGAACTCTTTACCTGGCATGTGATTAAAAATTGTATTTGCTGTCACAGGTTTCAGCAGAACTTCCTCTAAACCTTACTCTCTTCTGTACAAGCATCCTGAAATCTTTGTGCCACTTGTTACAAATAACTGTATATTGCCTGCATATGAAGTAGCTAACCCCACCAGCTGGCTGTTGTCAGCTGTTTTGGTTGCTAGGTTGTTGCAACGCCAATGAAAGGAAGACCCTACAGAATATTCTTGGACCTCAGAGAAGTCAGTCTAAACTGTGGCTTCTGCCACAAATCAGAGCCATAAGCCAAAACATTTTACAACAGTGTTTTGCTGACGTAATGCAACAAATCATAAAGCCACTGCTCCAAACAGACATGAGGATGAAAAAATATCATAAAAAAAAAGGGTCAGCAAAATAATAAACAAAAAATTGTAGGCAAAACAATAACAACTTTTCTTCGTGTTCTTAGTTAAACTCCTTAAATGGAAGTTAATTTGTCATTAAAAGAATAATGCAGTCATCAGGCACAGTTAGCATGGGTTCACAAAAGGAAAGTCCTATTTAACTAATTTGATCTCCCTCTGTGTTAGGGTCATGCGCCTAGTGGATGACAGGAGGGTGGTGGATGTAGTTTTTCTGGATTTTAGTAAGGCTTTTGATACTGTCCATCACAGCATCCTTCTGGACAAGTTGTCCAGCTGTGGGATGAGAAGGTTCACAGTGCACTGAATGAAGAACTGGTTGGAGGACAGGGCTCAAAGTGGGCTAGTAGACAGGTCACCACCAGTGTTCCTCAGGGCTCAATTCTAGGGCCTGTTCTGTTCAATATATTTGTCAACTATCTGGATGTAAGAGTTGAAGGCACCATTAGCAAGTTTGATGATGATACCAAACTGGGAGGTGCTGTTGGGTCTCTTGATGGACAAGATGCTTTGTAGAGGGGGCTAGATAGGTTGGAGCATTGGACTATGGTTAATGGGATGAAATTTAACTACTCCAAATGCTGGACTCTGCACCTAGGACAGAGTAACACAGGGCACAAGTATAAACTGGGAGAGTAGTAGCTGGAGAGGAGTGACTGGAGAGCAGCCCTGCAGACACAGCAGACCCAGTGTGAGTCAGTAGTGTGCCCTGGCAGCCAAGAGGGCAAACTGCATCCTGGGGTGCATCAAACACAGAACTACCAGACAGTCAAAAGCGGTGATTATCCTGCTGTATTCAGTGTTGATGTGGCCTCACCTTGAGTACTGTGTGCAGTTCTGGGTCACAGTTTAAGAAGGCTGTGAAGGTCCTCGAACACTTCCAGAGGAAGGCAACAAAGCTGGTGAAAGGGCTGGAAGGAATGTCCTTTGAGGAGCTGCTGAGGACTTTGGGGTTGTCTAGCCTGGGGAAAAGGAAGCTGAGGAGTGGCCTCATTGCTCTCTACAGCTTCCTGAGGAGAAGTGGAGAGGCAGGTGCTGAGCCCTTCTCCCTGGTATCAAGCGATAGGGTGCACAGGAATGGTGCATCAGGTGAGGTTTAGACTGGACACTAGGAAGCATTTCTTTACTAAGAGGGTGGTCAAACACTGGAACAGGCTTCCTAGAGAGGTGGTCAATACTCCAACATTGACTCCTGTCAATGTTGAATAGGCATTTGGACCATGACCATAACAATGCGCTTTAACTTTTGGTCAGCCATGAATTAGTCAGGTAGTTGAATTAGTCAGGTAGTTGGACTAGATGATCATTGTATGTCCCTTTCAACTGAAATAGTTCTGTTCTATTCTATTCTGTTCTAACTTTTCAGAAATTAATAAATTATTTTATCTGGAACTTAGCAAACATTGCAGTATGAAACAGGTTGTTGTCACTGCAGTGCTCACCCTAGAGAACTGAAGTGTGGAAGAGCTTCAAGAGAGTCTGTTCTTCAACTGGGAAGCACTGGACAACCTTACCAAAAAAAAAGATTAAAAACCACTGCAATTTATGTACCCCATAGTTCTCAAGGTTCAGAGCTCCTTACCGATCCCAGCTACAGGGTATTTTATGATCAGCTGGTAAGAAGGGGTTGAAAGATTAAGTTCCATTGCAACCATGCCCTGAAGCATTTAACTGTGATTGAAAGAGTCAAATCAATGTGGTTTCTCTAAAGGAAATATTGCTTCCTTGACCTTTTCAGTTTTTTGAATAAAGGAGAACGTAGAGTAGAATTGGTAGTCATACCATACCTGGGCTAGTAGTCTCCCTTAAGAGAGCTTTGAGGAAGGTAGCCATGGGCAAAATCTTGTTAGAGTCTTGCCTCCAGTGTACAAGTGAGCCCAGGCTTCATGCCACACCGGCTGCACGCTGTGTGCTGCCCAGAGCTTTCTATTAGCATCTCTTCATGTCTCTCCATCGTGGTTCTTAGAGCTGGCTGGTCACATACCATTGACTTTTTCTTGCTGCTGCTAATGATATAAGCTGTGAGGCCATCTTCTGCAAGACAGCCTGTTTTCCAGAGATTATTTTTTTCAGGATTGCTTTGTCTGTCCTCAGGAGACCCCAGTGACACTGATGGCATTAGGCACTTGGGCATTAATAGCCAAAGCTGAGGAGTCTGGGAAGTCCTCTGCATCTGCACTTCATCTGGATCAGAAAGTTGAAAGGTGGGGAGACATCTGTTTGGGAACATAAAATCTATTTCTTCTAAAGATCCTAAGGAAGGTAAGGAAAGGGTTATCATTCCTCAAGACAGACAGTGAATCTGTTTAGGTTATGAACACTGGAAAAAAAAACACAAACAACCCAAGCCAAACCAAAAATAAACCACACTTGTGGGATGCAAATTTACAACCCTTTAAACTCCAAAAAATCCTCCAATCTGTAATCTCTTTTAATACTTTTTTTTTTAAGCTACTGAAGGTGCAATGATTTTGTGAAATATAATCTATCAGTATTACTGCAAGGTATGGAGAGAGTTATGGAGAGAGTTAAGCCCCAAATCCCTAAAATGGAATCTCTCACCAGTCCTTCCTCTGCTTTCAGGTGGAGCACACAGAGATCAATAAAATGTACAACTCCCTGGGGATGAGCTCTGCTAAAACACATGCAGCTCTGCCCTGCTTCTTGCTCTTCTTATCTGCTGCTAGTGTCCTAAAAAAATCTCAGTCACCCCCTCGGGGCAATAATTATGCAAACAAACATTAAGAAAATGAATGTTATGGACTGGCTTGCTGTGGCTCAGAACTACAGCGCTGGTATCCATCATGTCTTCTCTGGGTCAGACAAGAGATGCTTATCCAGAGGTATTATGCAAATTCAACAGAAGCATCTTAAGTTTGCAGGCAGCCTGGGGACTAAAATGTCTGTCTCTTTTTATCTCCTTGTACCCAACATGTTGTGCCTGTACTGTACTTTGTGTGCCAGAAGTGACCACCTGAGTTTGTAATGTCAGAAGAGTAAATCTGATCAGAAAGCATAGGATGAAAATGGTGTATTTTTGAATAAATGATACCTAGAATTGGCATAACACAAATATAAATTTTCTGTCCCCCAGGAAAATAATATTATCTAGAAGTCATATTCCAGATCCATTTGTCTTTTCATAGTGTATATATTCATGATTCTTAAATCTCTGAGAAAAAAACTAAATCTCATTTTTATATGGGCCAAGAGTTTTCAAAAAGTGTGTCTAAAACTTAGTGCCTCTAATCCATGTTTAGACACTCTGATATCAGCTTGCTTCCCCAAAGTACCAGTTCTCATAAAAGCCCTCAAGAATGCAAGCTGAAACTGCTTTGCTAATGGGAACTTCTGAAATCTGGGTTAAAGGTTGGGTCCGATCATCTCATGATTTACACACAGGTGCACACTTGCAGTGTCATACACAACATGAGAAGTACCACTGCTTGCATTTTCTACAGATGAAGTTGGGAGGCTTATGTTAAATCTTTGGCTTTAAAAATCTTGCAGTGACTGTGACAAAAAATGGACACTATGGTGTATGGCAGATGGTTGCACTCTTGGCAGGTCAGTCTGTAGGTACCCAGCTTCTCCAAGTGGTTGTTGTACGTAAGATGCAACGCTGAGCTTGGATTATTAACATTTCATAACGTACTTCTGCAAGGACAGGAATGCTACCATTGAGTGATTCTTGGCTGTGATCCAGTCGCAGTTAAGGACATGTTGATTGTCTAACCTCACTGGAATTTCAGTCAAATAATATGTTCCTTGACGAAACAAATTACTCCAGAAACAGCTTGCAATGCCGTTGCTGTTCTTTGCCATAGCGAAGCACCCTCTCCTCTTTATTGGATTAGTAAAGGATTGTTCTGGAAAGCTACTTTGTTCCTATACGATGACTTTTCAGAAGGGGCATTCAGCAGACAACCGCAGCGCTGCACACAGACTGATCAGGGAAAGGTTTCCTCCTCGCCGGTGCCCTACGCAGCCCCGCGCCTCAGCCGGCGGCGCCAGCCGGGCCACGCAGCGGGAGCCTCGGGCAGGGCCAGCCCGGCGGGAGGCGATGCCGGCAGCTGGGGCCCGGTCGCTCACAAGAGAAGCCCCGCGGCTCCCCGGAGGGGAGCGATCCGTAAGGACAACGCGCTGCAACCGCCCCTGGCCACTCGCCCCCAACATCTGCTCCCCCTGCCCTGTGAACCGTGAGGTACAACCTTGCTCCGCCGGCATCGCCCCGCGGGGGAGGACGCCCGTTCAGCGACGCCCGCCGAGCAGCGCCTCCCCCCCCGCGCCGCTGCCGCCCCGCCGTGTGCGGCAGACCCGGACCCGCTCCCCACGGCCTCCCGGGGCCGCGCTGCACCGCCCCGCCCCGCGGCATTGTGGGGGCTGTAGGCGGCAGCGGCGGCTGCCGCCCGTGCTGGTGCTGCCCGCCGGGACTAGGGCGGGACTGCAGCTCCCGGCGGCCGCGGGGCAGTGGAGCTCGGCCCGGCTCGGCCGAGAGCGGCGGCGCGGGGAGGAGCCGCGGGCGGCCGAGTCGGCCCGTCGCCACTGGGAGAGGTCGGCGCGGAGGGGAAGGGGCCGGCTGCGGCGGCGGCCAATGCGAAACTGGCTGGTGCTGCTGTGTCCCTGTGCGGTCGGGGTCGCGCTGCACCTCTGGCTGCTGCTCAGCTGCCCCGGCGGCCCCGGGAGGCAGCCGGCAGGTAGGGCGGGAGAGAAGCGGCGGGGGCTGCCTGGGGCACAGGCAGCCCGGGCGGTCGGGGCTCCTCCACACCCGGGAGCCTGGTGAGGAGAGGTCGAGGGCTGTGGCCCTGCCGGGGCCGGGCGCTTGTCGGGCTGAGGGGAGGGGGTACCTCTGTTTGCCGGGCTTGGGGGGAAGCCCTCCAGGGACGAGCGCCCGGGGTGCCTGCGTGGGTTCATCGGGAGGTGACGACTCGTTACGTCGATCTGCGGGGAGCAGCGTTGCCCCGCAGTTTAAGCGGGAGGCACCGGCCGCGGCTATCTAGGGCGCGTTGCAGTTTTCCGTGGGGCAGCAGCCGCCTCCTGCGCCTCGGCAGCCTTCCCGCTCTCGCCGAGGTGCGCGGGGAGGAGGTTCCCACTGATTTCACTCGCGTCGCGTCGTTCCGACTCTTAGGATAGCTCTTTGTGCTCTCCCACGTTCGCCTTAACTGTCTTTAAAACCCCTGTAGTTGAAAAAGCTATTCATAGGATCGGGTGCGATCCAACATAAGTGAAATTAGACCCCTAAGGGCTTGATGTTCTGCTCCTCTTAGAACGAGCTGTAGTTTTCAGGCCACAGATCTGCGTGCCTGGATCTGTTGGAGAGAAACTTCTGTCAGCTACCCATAGGTGCTGTTTGAGAACGTTAAGAAATATTCTGTGGGACATCTGAAAAAATAAGGAAAAAATGGTGGTTTTATTTTACTTGAAATATTTTTAGAACCCTGTTTAGTGACCCAGCAGTCTGTTCACTAACAAAGCCCCACTTTGCAACCAGTGCCTGTTCCCCCTGCAGAGTGTGCAGGACTGTGAGGAAACGAGAGTCTGCTGGTTTCCAGTGGCAGTTAATGGTGTACGTGTGAAAGGACCTGGGCCAGCGCACTTGCATAGTTGGAAGGCCAAGTCTGTCTGTCTGTATTCTGACCATTACGTTTCCAATGGGCAGTGGTCACACTTAAATTACACCAGGACAGGAATTCTAGTTGTTAGCTTGAAGTACGTTTGAATTGTCTGGTTTTGTTCCTCATCTTTCACAACGTTGCTCTTGTAACTTCAGTGCATTAACTTGGACTTGGAAGAGGTAATGTGGAAGCTCATGATGATCTTTCCTGCAGAAATGTGTTTCCTACTAACAAACATTTCTAAAGAAAATCCCAATTTCTCAACTGGGGAGGGAGGGAAGAAGCTTTACTCTTCAGAGATTCACTGTTTCAAGCAGCTGAAGTTTGTGTTTGTTACTGTGAAACGATGTTACAGTGGATAATGTTAGGATAACTGGGATTAAAAAACACCAGTGCTTTTTTTTGTGATACTGAAAGAGTAAGTATGCCATTTTGTTTGTGCAAGGCTTATTTAGCCGTAACTAAATATTGACTAATGTATCCACGCTGAGGAGAGAAACACCAATGCCTCCTATAAAAGGAGAACTTCCATTATCTGTATGAAAATGCTCAGTACTGTCCATGTGCTGTCTCTTTGTAGGCCTGGTCCTTGTATGGTAATTTAAGGAAGAGTCTGCCTCAGCCTTCAAAGTAGTGCAAAATATACCAGCTCTAGGTATGGCTGCCTTGGCAGGGGAAAGGAGGATGAACTAAGGGACCTCTTTTATCTCTGATGTCTTCTATTTTTTTTATTTTTTTATTTTTTTTATTATTCATGGTGTTTTAGGAACACTAATGAAATTATATACAAGAGTAAGAAAAATCCCTATTTATTAAAAGGCTGCATGAATCCACAACTATTTAAGAAGATCTGTCACTCCCTGATAAAGCCAATATTGTTTCATTTGATTATTAAGTAATATTTTAATTTTTCTTTTTTTTCTTCTTGTTTGCTGCTCTTTATTACCTACTCCTGGAATCACTGGTATGAATAAAAATTAAATTAGCTCATGGGACAGTGTTTTACAATAGCTGAGACATAAAAAAATGCATTATCTGTGTATTCTTTGGAATTTCTGTGTAGTGTCTGTGTCTGTCAGTAGTTGTGTAGTTGTCTCAACAGTTGCAAAATTAGCTACCAGTGGCAGTCAAAGGCAGAGTGAACAGCAGTTCTATTTTTAGAGGAGTTTAACTCCCCTCTTAATAGTCATTGTGCACATGGAAATTTGTTAAAAAGTTGATAACCTGTTTTAGTGGATTTTTTTTTTTTTTTTTTACCTTGACATCATTGACTCAGTAACAACATAGGACTGGAATAGACATCTCTGGCCATCAGTTCTGCTTACTTTTTCTAAAAAGCAACTCTTGATCTAGGTCTTAAAATGGAAGCTGGGCAGCCTACATTTAGTCAGTGAAGAGTTGGGGTTGCTTTTTCTTTGTTGACTTGGATTCCTAGCAGTCTTAGGAAGAGGCTGTTCCAGAAACTTGTTCCCCTGGTGAGAAACACTTTCTCATTTCTGGCTTAAACTTACTTGCAGGTGGTTTATGCCCTTCTGTTCTTAAGCTTTTCAGTTAAAAAGATCTTTCTCCTCCTTCAAGTATACCTCCATCATGTAACCATAGAGATCCAAAGTATCTGTTTTAAACCTTTGCTTTCTTAAGCTGAGTAATTCAGGTATTTGCAGTGGCAAAATAGCCTATCTGGAAATCAGTTAATTTTTGTTGTCTGTGGGTCAGATTAAATGTAACCAGTGTTCCATTTTTCACTCATTCCAGCCACTCCTCTTCCTCTATTGGAAGTACCTCCTTTAATAAAGCTTTCTTAACTACCCCCTGTGAAGAGGCTATAGTCTGTGCATGCTTTGGCCCTCAGTTGTGTCTCTCCCTGTGTAGTATTTTGACTTCCTCTCTGTTAATGAACCTTTCACCTTGGTGTCCCGGAAGATAGAGTGTGCTTCTTCTAGACAGTACTCATTAATTGGAAAAAAAAAACAAATAGGATTGGTTCTGAGACCAAAGGCACTGGCCTTTCCTTGAGTGTCCAGATTTGGTGGCTTCCCACTTCCTTCTTGTTCATCAGTTAATGGGACTGTAATTCACACTTCTGAGAGAGACTTGTGCAAGAACGTGCTTATAGGTTTAATTGAAGTCTAATTCGTTACAAACAAGTGCTATCCAAAGGAAGTTTGTGAGTAGGAAGCTTAGTTAATTTTTGTAAAAATCTTAGATAAATGCTAATTATAAAATGACCTCAGAAACTTGAGAAAGAACAGACAGACCTGCTTTTAGCACTCCAGGTGGATTCGTTGCTAATTGTAGGTTTTAATTGATGGCACAAGTCTTACTGAGTAGGAAATTACGCAGTGTAGGGCTTCAGTTACAGTGCCTAGTCAGAAAGCCCCACACATTCAGTGTAATATCAGCTACTTTGCTGATGCTAATGCCCTTTAAGACGTTATTCCTGTTACATTTCTGGGGGTGTGTGGCAGCTAAGAACTGGCCCTTTTGATTTTGTTGGACTCAATCTTTTAGTAGTGAATAATTATGCAACAGATTCCAAATCACCGCTTTCTAGAAGCTGCTTGTGTGCCATCTGTTGTCCTGTGGTTTCAGCACGTACATCAGACACTGGCCTAATGCGACTGTATAGAGGGTTGGTTAGGCTGGCATTTAAGTGTTCTGCCCTGAAGAATTAGGGCTCCCCCCACCATGGACTAGCCTGGGTGCATGACAGGTGAGAGAGAAGGAGCTTAATCTGCTTTTGGCTTTTCAGTACTGAAATAAAAAAAATGCAGAAACAATTTCTGAGGTTATAAGTGATGCCGTGCTCTGTAAGGAGAAATTCTGCCAAAATGTGATACTTTCTTAAGAAAAGATATTGTCTGAGATCTGTTAAGTCTGTCTGTCATGGAAAAGCATGCTTGGTCACAAAGTTACTTCATCTTTTGTAGGCATGTAAAGATTAGTAGGCTGGTGCCTTAGAACTGGAAACCTTGCATCAACAGGTCAGGTTTGTCATTGGCAGTAGCTGTGCAGTTCTGCTTATAAAGGCAGTTGTTCCCCAACCTTCCTCTCTGAGATCTTACTATAACATTGTTTTCCAGGGATGGGTCATCATCAGCAAAAACAATCCTTCACCCTTCATTGACAGAGGATCCACAACAAAGCTGACAGTATTATGATGCTTTTGCTGTTGTTCCCAGATTTATCTAGAAGTGTGCAAGTGCTGTATCGTTAATGGTGTTTAGAGCACCATCATCCCACTGATATTACTGCTGTCACTTTGCAACTAAGAAGGACCCTGCTGTCCCATTTTTTTTAAGGGAATGCTGAAAAAAATCAAACCAAAACAAACCCCCAAACCTCTGCCTATGGAGATTTTTCTCTTTGAATCCATAAGGCTTGTTTAAAAGCTTGTCTAAAGGCTTGTCTGTCTTGAGGAGTACTGCTCATGCAGAAAACAGGGGTGCACATCTTGGTGATTTTTAGCTTTGGTATAAAATAGGGGGGTTGTGTAGCTCTGCTTGCAGAGAAATGTGTAATGCAGATGAACTATAGGAGATTAAGTGAAGAAGATTAGAGAAGGGGGAAAAGAGCTGCTTTTGCTCTTTGGTTTGTTCTTTTTTTTTCATGTCAGCATTCTGTGAAAACAAACCTTTATATTCAGTTAATTCCTTCCTTTATGTTTGTTTGGATCTTTCACAAAACAGCACAGAAGAAAAAGGCGTTAAAAGACCAGGAGTATGGTTGCAAAGTTGCAAGAATAGGCAGAGATAACAACCTGGAATGTGTGGGAGTTTTGTGGTTGTTTTTTTGAGGAGTCTTGTTCCTTTTTTAGTCTTGTCTTATGAAGTGGATTAGTTGAGAATATTCTAAATAACTGCTGCCTGGCCTACTTAGTTCCATTCATTGATTATTAAAAAAAAAACAAAAAAACAAAAAAAACCAAAAAAAACCCCCAAACTTAAAAAAAAAAGGTAGCAGAGAATACAAAGCTCCTTCTGTGGACCTCACATATTCTGGCAGTCTCCAGTGGAGGTTCTCTGGTGCCCTGTAGAGCAGGTAAGCCTACAATGCTGTGTTTCTCAAGGCAGATTCTAATTTTGAGGTTTTATTTTGTTCAGTCCAGTTGTATGAAACATAGGAACGTAATCACTTTGGGGACTGCACACTAGTCAAACTTGACTGTAAATGACTGGTGAATTCAGTAGTTGATAGGGGACGCATCAGCAGAGATTTGTTCAGCAAGATCCCATTTACCTTGTTTGTTGACAAAATCAAGCGAAATAATTTCTCAGTCATATTATCTCCTTATAATGCCAGTAAATATAATTAACAGCTTAACTTGACATTTTACTTGAGAATCAGTCTCAGAAAGAAGAGATGCATGTAAATCTTTGCAGTTTAGGATTTGGAAAATTTCAAGAGCTGTTGGCTGCTGCTGCTGTGGTTAAAATCTGACTAGGGCCAGCAGGCTCTCTGTCAGCAGTTGCCTCTTTCCGTGGCCAGCCCAGCAGGAGGTACACTTCTGCATCTTTAGCCTTGTCTTTTAAGGGTACAGCTTTGTGCTCTATACATGCACTTGTTTACCTTTTCTTGCATCTTTCCCAAACTTTGATTTGTTGGTAATTCTCAGTCAAGCTTGACAGACAGGTGGAGGTCTCAAAGACCAGTGTTTTCACCAAGTTTTGTGAAAATTGGTGACTGAAAATCCTGTGAAAGCTTACTGCAGCTCATACCGAGGTGAAAAACTGCTAATAGAAATCTTTTTATGGTCAGATATCAGAGAATTTTGTGGGAGCCTGTCCTTAAAAACACCGCAGCCCAAGAAAGCTTCAGTAGGAGCTTGTTATCGACTATATGACACAAGACTCTGACAGACTGGACTTCAGTAGTCTCAGAGCTGACAGAAGTACTCCTTACAGTTGCTCTACAGAATTAAATAGATCTCAGCAGCTGAGAGAGGAGCTGCTTCCTTTCATGTTTTCATAGCTTTTTACTGTGGGTTAAAAGCCTCCAGCAAAACAGCAAAGTCAAAGCAATTTTGTTCCTGATGCTGGAAGACCGTAGGGTGGGCATTGCACATTTGGCTGCTTATGTTCCACTGAGAAGTCCTGGGCTGCGTGACACAACTGAGATGCATCTTTAAGACAGTAAGAATTCAAAAGCAAGGCAACCAGTGACAGTGGGACCTTTGCATTGGAAAGTCTTCCTCTCCTTCTGCATCCCTTCAATTAGCAACACTTTTAGGGTTTATTGTGGAATGTGATGAGTAGCTTTTTCCTTCCTTTTTTCCCCTTCACAAACCACAAGATTTACAGGGTGGTGTGGTGGCTTAATTATTTTGCACAGCCATCTCAAGGTAAGAGTGATATAGTATGTATTTTTTAAGCCTATTACCCATGCTTAAAATTTTGGCCCAAGAATGCACAAAAATAGGACATAAGATGAATAAGTTTGGTCTCCAGCAGCAGGTATTGATTGTTTTTATAAATTGTTATTTTTGACTTGGAGGTCAGCAGTGTTTTCTTTTAAATTATGCTGCATCAGAGCATATATATGCAAATATCTGAGTTGTTATAAATGAGTAATAGCTGTAGTCTTCTTTTTTTTTTTTTCCTCTGTGTCTTTCACTCTTTCACTTTATCTCCCATTTTTCAGTAGTGCCAGTTCAGAGAGACATACGAATCTAATTTCCTGAAAGTTCAGCAAGTGTTATTCCTACTTTTTGATAGGAAGTAGAAATCTTTGCTAACAAGCAGAGAGCTTATTAGTTTTTTTGTGAAAGTAAGCTTGCTTGCTTGCCTCCCTCCCCCCATTTTCAGTGGTTTTAAAAGTAAAATGGCATAACCCTTGGGACAGAGAGAGGACAACCTTCTGAATATAGACCACTGTCAAGCTAACTTATTAAGCCTGAAGATGGCCTAAACCAAGAAAGAGCTGTTTGTTCAAAAAGCAGTAGGAAATTCTGAAACATCTGTTACATTAAGGTTGTTCCCATGTGAATCGTTTGTAAGGAAAAGCTTCACTCATTTTAAAACATAAACTAATTAAAAGTGTGTATATTTGATTCAAGTAACTTAGGTTGGTTTTTTTAAATTAATTTAAGCCAATTTATACTTTTCTGACTTGTCTCCCCGTAGACTTCTACTCTAAGTTTTATTTTGCTTTAATTTTGATGTAATGAAATGGTTCTTCTAATTAAAAGTGATATCTTAAAAACCAAATCTCTATAAACAATACCTCATGCAGTCTACAAACACTATGAGATTTACATTGGAAGGCTTGCAGTTGAGGCTGCAGAAGCTGTTTAAAGAATAATTGAAGGATGGAAGAAGAACAGGGAAAGAAAAGGCAAGTGTGAGAAGGAATTGAGACTACAGAGAAATTTGCTGTAATGTTGTAATCTTACTCATGTGTGACTGTGTCATGTAGCTCAGCCATTGTGGAGACCTGGTGGATCTTGGCTGTCTAATGACCTCTGAAGACACAGAGCCTCTGGATAGTTGGTATTTACCAGTGTAACAGAAAACTAACATTGTATTTACAGGATTGAGCCGTGTGTTTGATTTACAAGTTGCTTCAGATGTGTTATGTGGCAGTAGGTTTGTTGCACCATCAGCAAATATTCCTGAACTTTGCCACTGATTCAGTGTATGGTTATGAGAGATGTAACAGTTGACTTCAGTGATTTCATTTAAAAAACTGTGGAAAGTAACCTTTTTTAGAAGTTCAGTGTTTTCATGCTTAGAATTGAAATATTTAGTAGGAAATAGACTGGAAAAGGTTTGCCTGTGGACACATCTCTCTGTACATTCCTTGGTCTTGCACTTTTGTAAGAATCAATTGCAGAGCAGCATTTATTTGGCTTTGGGACTAGGAAGTCGGGTGCGAGTCACTATCGATAGCCCCTAAAGCAAAGAGCCAAAAGTTATGAAA
Source organism: Megaceryle torquata (assembly GCA_024611175.1). Taxonomy (NCBI): domain Eukaryota; kingdom Metazoa; phylum Chordata; class Aves; order Coraciiformes; family Cerylidae; genus Megaceryle; species Megaceryle torquata. Next base: position 60,302 of record JANIJG010010070.1, on the reverse strand, counting down.
TCTTTTGATATTGATTCATCACAGAGCAAGGCCAAGGCTTCTCCACTGCATGCTGCAAGCTGAAGATGGAATACAAGGCTAGATGGATGTCTGTTGTCATTTCGTACAGCAGTTCTTGTCGTGGGTGCTGGGAGCTCCTAGGTTAGTTAACAGTTGTAACAAGACCAGTCTATCTTCTAAGTTTCAGAGTGGAGAAAGGGGGTGCCGGTACAGAAAGCAGAATCTGGATTGTAATTTTTGTATTTCCTAGTGGGAGTACACAATACAGAATTGGTGATATTTTTGATCTCCTTAAAATTAAATTTAAATTTAAAACAGGCCCTCACGTTTACATTTGTTTAATTTATCTGCAGCCTAATGAAAAATAGTGAGATGAGAGGAAAACAATCCTTTGCTAAAGCTAAATGTAAATCCCTCTTAACTCTAGAATATCTGATAAATTAATTTTACTTTAGCTACTTGCCTGACTGTTCCCAGACTAAATCGGAGCTTCTGAGATCTCTATCTGGCCATAATCATGCTTGAAATAAAGTCCAGCTTTCATAATCTCTAAATTAAAAACGCATGAGCTAAGTAATGGATTACAAGTATTGGTGGTGACATCCAGCTACGAATAAAGCCAGAGCATTTTCCTGTGTAGGGATGTAATACCCTGTCTGAAGGCATAGTGGTGTTCCACATCAAAAGAAATGATAAGGCCTTGATATAACAGGTTGAAATGGTGAGGCAGAAAGGTAGTCCAGTGGTTTTAAAAAGGAGGGAAAAGGACATATTTCTGAATCTGACAGGCCTTGTTTAAGTATTATTTTTCTAGGTAGAATAATGGTGAATTCTAATAATGAAAGCCTGGTACTAGCAATGATAAGCCTTCTGGTTTTAGAATAAATCATGCTGGAGGAGGCATCAATGAGCAAGCAGAAGGCCCAGACTGTCTCAAGAGTTTTGCAGAGGGAACAGTAGGACTTTGTGCCTTGCCCAGAAGGTTGCTGATAGGAAAGAGAAGCACAGCAAGAGCATGTTCTCAGGGGACAGTTGCTTATAAAACAGGCAGGCAAATCTTTAAAGAATGGAAGATGCTGTCAGTCACAACCAAGGCTTATGTTCTTGCCTGCTTTGTGCAAGTTTTTTTTGCACAGTTTCTTATTTTTGTTTGCCTGCAGTGACTTGCATAGTTCATTTCAGTAAAGTTTCCCTAGATTGCTGGTGAAAGTTTTGGCATGTTCAGAAGTGGTCCCTGATTCTGAACCAAGAATGCAATAGTAATTCTGTTTCTTGGTTTCAGTGTTCCAGGTTCCCAGCACCCTGGCTTTTGAGATGTATTTTAATTATTTCTTGCAACTCAGGCTTGTAACAATACGTGCATATAATAAATTTTTGTCATTTTATATTTCTAGGTCCACTGGCCTTCCTTCCTCAGTGGAAGCTGAAACATTATGATGTTATCGTAGGTGTTCTGTCAGCTCGACACAACCATGAACTGCGTGGTGTTATAAGGAACACTTGGTTCAAGCACCTAAAACAACATCCTGCACTGAGCCAACGGTAATCTCAGGCATTTTGTGATGTAGGGCTTGGTGGCAGAGGGAAGACTATAATGCTTAAATATCTTGATTTAATCCTTTTTTTTTTCCTGTGGTTTTTTTAAGTATTTCTTATTTTTGCTTTATTTGCAAGCATCTTGTACACTTGATTTCTTTTTTTTTTTTAATCTGCTTAGTGATGCATAAAAATACTTCTTGTTTTGGGCTGTAACTGGTTTTTATACAAGGAATAAAATGTAATTGACTATTCACTGCTGTTTGTTTTGCATTTAGTTGCCACTGTTCGTTAGGGACTTGCCCTTTTTTGTGTTGCAATATATGCTTTGTACAGTATGCAACTTGAAATGCTTTGTAATCCAGGATACCTGAAAGCAAGCAAGGATTGCATTTGGTGAAAGGACCACAAAAAACCCCTTTTGACAGCCTCAACTGTAGAGTTCAGGTTTCTTTCCCACTGAACAAGGTGCACCAAGCTGCTGCAGGGTAACTGAGCAGCCAAGCCCTTCCTGATTGGTCGCATAGATCTGACAGTCTGCAGACAGCTCTCTTCCTGCTGAGAAAGTTCTGCTGCACTCCATTCTTAGAAACACTGTCATCTTGATAAGCCTCACGTCTTGGTACCTGCCTTGCACTGAAAGCCATTTACTGTTCAGTAATTTGGTGTCAGCATGCAGTTTGGAGTGAAGCACAGCCATTTCAGTCATCTACTAATGTGGCCTTTCAAAGCATATCCATTTCAGTTGTCCACAAATGTGGCCCTTCATAGCTTACATGGAGTTCCTGGAGGATCTTTATCTGCTGGTGAAAGGTTAGGCTAAAATACATTCTCTTGCTCTTTGTACCAATCCTAACTGTAGCACAACCACTTCTGGGGCTGCAAAGAACAACCTGTTGTTTTGCTACAACCCAAAATTGAGACATTTCACTGTAGCAGGTAGTTTGGAGTCCTTGTTCCTCCTTTGATGCAGTGTCTTTTTTTCTTATTATTTTTTTCATTGCCTTTTGAATGCAGAATACTTAAACAATCTTGAATCAAGTAACAAAGCCAGACAGAAGAGGGAGGTCTTCAGGATCCTTCAGTGTTGTCTTAGGTCTTTTTCTGCTTAGTTTGCTTGCTATCTTGAATCACATTCTAGTTGCCAATCTTCCTGTGTCCTCATTATGAAATGTAAAACACTCATGTGGTTTTGGAATTGAGCCCCTGTGAGGGAATTCACGTGGTTGCTCTCCATAGTCACTGCTGATTAAAGGTTTCAAGATCTTAAACCTGTGAGATACAGGCTGTTGTGATGAAATGAGTTTATTAAAGCTAGAGGGAGGAGGGAAGAGAACTGATGTTAATAAAACCAAATTATTTTAGTGTCCTTGTCAAGTTTATAATAGGTGCGCATGGTTGTGCTGTGCCAGTGGAGGACAGAGAAGACCCCTACTCCTGCAAACTTCTGAACATCAGTAACCCAGGTATAAAATTTAACTTAAAAAAATCTGTGATCTGAACTAGAACTAATCATCTTTTCTGAGAGTGGTTTGGTGTGCTTAACTGAGGCAGCCAGTATTGAAAAGAAATGCCACCTAGAATTTAACAGTTGTGTAATCTTCATGTAACTACCATGTACAGGTATGAAAGGGAGAGATCTTCATGGGTGTGAAGGGGAGGCCATTGACTTCTAATGGATTTGCATTTTCCTTGCACTGAGGGACATTTTCTCCCATATAATGTACATTTTTACTTGATCCCTGTGTAAAATTAATTTGGAGAGAGCTGGAATGGCCCAGTCTAGTATCATATATGAGGAAAGTAGCAGTACACCAGAGTCTCAAGTGTCAGTTGGACTTCTATGGTAACAAAGTGAATTCTAAGCAAGTCTGGCTGATAGGTTTTTCAGATTCTGCTCTAGAGAGAGAACAATTAAGAAATGTACCATAGAGAAAAATGAAATGCTGCTATACAAAAATTCCTAACTCAGATTGTCAATTCTCCCTGTCACTTTTTATTTTCTACTTAATTTTAGCTTTTTAATTACAAGTTAACTAACGACTGCTTGGCACTTAAGCCAATGATTCACCATAAAGTGAAACTTCTGTTAGTCTCTCTTTGAATGGCAACATCCACTGCTTAACCTATCTCCCAGAAAAATTGTACCCATTGTACCTCGGGGCTTAGGGAGATGATAATGCCAAAAAGCAGCAACTGCAGTAAGTGGAGGTATATACAATTTTGAAACATGAATAATTATTTTAATACACTAATATACAGATATTCATGCAGTCAAATAGCATTTTTATCTTCACTCTGTGGATTTATTGTGTTCCTAGTTTTTTCCTTGTGGATATGTAGGCATTGTCTGGCAATCATTGGTAGCCTGTAGATTGCTGAATCACTCTGAGTTTCTCTTTGCTGCAGTTTGCAGCCAGTTGTATTACATTCTCCTCCAGAGTTTGATTATCCTTGTGCACTTGAGAGCTGCGCTAATTAATCAGAAACCTTTGCATGTAGCCAATGTACTTTCTTTGTATCCAGTTCAAAAACTATGAAGTCTTCTCACATCACCCTTGTCCGTCCTTTTTCATACAGTTTTGAATCAGGAAATTGAAGCATTCAGTCTCCCAGAGGACGTACCTTCTGTGCTGTCTGAAGACAGAATTGTCAGTGTGAACTTCCGTGTACTTTACCCCATTGTCATCACCAGTCTTGGGGTATTTTATGAGGCTGATGGGGTGGGATTCCAGAGGAACATCACTGTAAAACTGTACCAGGCAGAGCATGAGGTAGAGTATTGTAATTATCTTTTGAAAGTGGACTAAAGCATGTTGTCTCTTTACTGTGGGTTAAGTTCTTATGGACAGCAACGTGCTGTGTTATTTAGAATAGGAGCATGTAACTGACAAGCATATGAATTATATTTTTCTTCTGTTGCATTGTAAATTATTATTTCACATATATACTTATATAAATGTAAAAATATGCATTTTTTAATATATGTATTTATATATACACACGTACACACATATATCCCAGATGAGGAAAAGATGAAATTCACAAAGTGTAGTGAGTTAATTTAAATGCCCTTTTGAAAGAACTTCTTCAGAATCTCAGGACACAGTTTTGACTGTGTTTGAGGTTTTAAAGTATTGATAGGTATTAAGGACTAAAAAATAAGCTGTTGGATAAATTTAAAACAGATGTGCAGAAAGACACATTTGGTGCCTTCAAGCAAAGAGCTGCAGGACAGCTGCAATTTTTTTCTTGTCTGTCTTCTGACAAGAGGTTTTTCAGATTTCTAGAAACTGGTATTATTTACACGTATTATTTGCAGGTAGTAATCAAACTTAAGTGATAATTTCCACCACTCCCAAGATGTTACACGTTTGATAAAAGTGTAGAACTAACCTGGAGGAAGAAAGTGATTGAGTACAATTGCTGCTTTTGGTACATTGCTTTTATCTCTACCAGTAACTTGACAGGGCAATTTCAAGACTTCTGGCTATGGTACATTAGAATTAATTTTAATTTTAAGCTCATAATTAAAACTAAGTACAGAAAGTATACTGAAGTATGGTTAGGTGATAAACTTCCAAAGAGTTGGGTTTACAATAGCCAAAAAAAAAAAAGTGTACTGTAATCAGATTTATGTTTGCTAAATGGTAGAATTCTAAATGTTGAGAGCCTATTAGCTTGATCTGCATTAGCTTTTTACTTCCAGCGAAGGAGAAAAATCAGTCTCATAGGAGTGCTTGGAGACTTTTCTGAAGACTGGGAATCTGTTACTGCAGTATCTTTATGTAATTCGTTATTATCTAAGAGCCATATGGTGGCCTATGTATGTAATATGTATGTATGGTGGCCTACATATGTAATACAGTAGCAATTAAGTTTTAGGGGTCAACATTCTCTGTTGCAATTAATAGTAGTCAGCTATTTAAACCAAAGATAGAAAGTCTGTGAACTAGGAGATGAGTCGTGAGCCTTGCAGATGTGCTCTGTTAGCTGGATTCTAGTTGAATTTGCACTCTTGTTCTGTTGTTGTTTGCTTCCACCATATCAATCTAACACTTGAACGCTGTGAAGTCTGAGACTGTTGTGAGAATAAAACTTCCACTAAGTTTCATACAATGGAAACAGGTTTAATGATTGTATCTAACTGAGATGATCAAGATAATCAAGATTATTTTGCATAATCTCACAGCAGTTTTAATGCATAGGGTTTGTGATTTTTTTGGTGTGGTTGTTTGGGTGTGTGTATTTTTTATTCTTATTTTTCTTTGCTTTTTTTTTTTTTTCCTGTTGTTCACAGGAAGCTCTCTTCAGTGCTCGCTTTAGTCCACCAAGCTGTGGAGTGCAAGTGAACAGACTGTGGTACAAGCCAGTAGAGCAGTTCATTTTGCCAGAGGTAGGTGCAGTTACCAGAAGTGCCTGCAGTTGTTTAAATTAACTAGAGAGACTGACTGATAAAACTGGCCTTTGGTTGAGGCAGAAAAGGGCAAGGGAAAACCTCTAGAATGTTAGTTGAGAGGTTATGCTGAAATCCAGAATTTCTTTTTCACTATCTCATTATCACCAGTAATTAAAAAGCAAAAGGCTGAAAAATAGAAATTGCTTTAAAAATTACATTGACAAATAGTAGCAAATTTCAGAAGCATTTTCAGTTTTTGAGTGAGAATTGTACCTGCTTCAATCCTGTGGGAAAGTTTACCAGAGAATGGGACACTTCTTTCTCCCTCCTGCTTTTTCAAACATTAGTTCACAAGATAGGGAGGGAAGGAGGGCACAGGTTTCTAGGGAACAGATGAAAAAGATGTTTCAGCTTCTGATGTCCTGGACATAACAGCAAGCTACTGTGTGACATTTGCAGTGACAGAATTAGTTGAACAGTTGTAATTGAGAAACTGTTACTGAGGGCTGCTGAAATTTTGGTTATTCCTTTTTGGGGGGCACTAGTGAAGAATTTTTTTGTTCGTTGAACTACGCAAGGAAACAAGAATTAGAACTTCAAGAAGGTCATTAGTAGGGTCTAAATGGAGTAGCTGGCACACAGAAGACTGATGTTTGGGTTTTTAAAACCTGTCAACATCCTGTGGTGGAAGTGGTTTTTTTGGTGTGTGTTTTTTAAATGGGTTCCTCTCAGAAATGTGGAAGACTGCTTTTTGGACAGTAATAGGTTTTAATGTTCTTGATTGTCCTGAGATACCATTAGGCAAGCTATCAAGGCAGAGTCTAAAGTCTTTTTTTTTTTTTTTCCTTTTTATTGTCCTCTTGGGGATTGGGAGCGTAGTCCAAGAGTAGCACTTTGCTATAGGGATATGGAGCCTACTTGTGGCTGCTTAGGAAGGGAGGTGATCAAACACAGAATGAACAGAATATGGATAGCAAAAAAAGATGATACCGTTATGGTGAATGTTTAGTGAATACAAGTTGACTCGGAATGAGAATTCTAGTTCAGCAGACCTCCCAAGTGCAGGGAATTGTTCCTAGTGGGCCAGTGATCTCTCTTTACATATGTCAGCTGCTGTTTTAGGCTTTTTCCCTTCATCTGAATATTCTCCTGTAGGACTGGACCCTTGCTGCTATTTCTGTAAGAAGTTGTCTTTGGGTCTGGGTTGTTTAGTTCTGCAAGAAATTGTTTTGTGAAAGAATAGAGCAAGAGAAAACTGAAGTGGGAAGAGAGGATGTTTGGGGCTAATTTAATCCATGATTTATTTCCCTGGCTCTGTAAGAATGGATGCCTTTGGAAGCCTGCTCTTTTAAAGGGCAGTCTGCAACTGATGAATTGATTCATCGTCTTAAAGAGTTTTTATTGAATACTATGCAAGTTTGTTATGCCCGCAGGAGACCTCCTGGGTGAGGAGACCTCTTGCAGTACTTGTGCATATGTTTTGACAATCTAATTTGACATCAAAATGATTCAGGGACTTCTACTTTTTTTAAAAAGAGTATTGTTTACCCACTAATTTGGTGGTATAACTTGTAAGCCATTTCCCTCCAAGACTTCATTCTGAGATACTAAAATTCTAGGTGGTGGTAATTTTGCTATAAATGATCGCATTTTTTCCTGAGAGGCAGATGGGAAGTATTTCATTTAGAAAGGGGATATTAGTATTCATATATTTCTTTGTGTGGGCTTCCTTAATCTGATACGTGTCATGCGCTGAATGCTTACAGGAGAACATGATGTTTCTAATGTAGATGAATAGGGCTTATGCACAGCATGCAGTCTCCTGCGATACTTAGGATGCTGAACCATACAAGATGATTCAGAGGAGATAGAACACCCACGTGTTCCTGTCTGCTTGTTTGAGAGCAGTAAATTTAGTGAACTGTTTAATTGTCTCAAGATGGTTTCCGAGACAGTGTCTATTCTCTGCCTTTCCACCTTCGAGCAGTAATGGATTGTTCAGGCTGCTGAAGAGCTTCATTCATCTTCCAGCTGAAGTGCTGCTCTTTCTGCTTGTCTTGGGGAAAGGGAGGGAAATGCAGCATTACAATAAGCATCTGGCAGGCCAGATTGTCAGAGACAGATCGATCATTCAGCTTGGGAACGACTGAAAGCACAGAAGAGCAGAATCACTAGCAGTTAACTAAAATTCACATAGGGGCTCTTACAGCCACGTCTTTGCAACGCACTGATTTTGTCAAAAAGCCACGGGCTGCTTGCATGGAAACGGGACTCTGTACTGTGCATACTCTGTATCACTAATGGGGAGTAGCTGGAGAAACAAAGAGCACAGCACTGTTTAACATCAGGAAGGGAGTTTGTCAGGGCTGCATTATGTCAGTACACCTGTTCGGTATTCACTGTAAATGCCACTGCGCTCTGGCAGCAGCAAGGCTGGAATTTAAATGGGGAAAAACAGATGCTGGAGTCTCAGATGTGCTGCTGATGTTTTGCTTTAAGCATTTTCAGGCCTTAGCTTTCATTAAGCAGCTTAGAGAAAGAATAGCTGAAGGCTAAAGTCATTAGAAAATTTGCTTACACGTCTGTCAACCTGGAAAATAATGATAGTTTGCAGCTTTAGGACACCTTGCAGGTTCCTTAGTAATAAGACTCTTGGTACATGTTTGAAGACAGTATCAGTAATAGTCAGTGGTGAGAATTTTAATGTTTCTGGTTGCTGAGGAGTGAAAGGACTCTCAGGCTCACTGAACAACTTGCCAAAGGTTGTGCCTGTAAGAAGGGGGATTAGAGCCCAGTCCCTACAGGAAAAAAAACCCAATGGAATGGGAGATGACAGCCACTGCAAATAGAGAAATTGGGTGTGCAAGTTTTACTGTGCAGAGTGTTCAGGTGTCCTGCCACTAAAAAAAGTCATAGTAGTGGTCCATTTGTTTTGATAACCGACAGGTAATTAAACAAACAATGGGAAGATACTGAGAATGCAAGTCAGACTTGAATAAACACTTACTAGCTCCATTATTAGATTATAAAGCTAGCATTACAAATTATAAATGGGGAGACTTCTGAAATGCATAGCTGTCCTTAAATACTGAGCCTGCTGCAGATGCTAAGACCTACTTCCAGAAGAAAGCAAAGAACTGAGCTGAACTCTAAGCTAGACTTCATGGCGTATCAGTAACTGGAGAGTTCCTGGAGAAGGTTTCTGGAGTAGGAGGAGGCTAAAATGGGGAAAGAGCTGAGAGGTTAGTACAAGTAAGCAGACTTTCTACAGGAACAGAGATGCATCTACAAGTAATTGAAACAAGTAACTTCTTTGTACCAAGGTTCACACTAACTACAGGTGTTTTTCCTATGAAATTGAGAGAAACAAACCAGAATGTGCTTATCCAGCCTTGGAGTATAATAATCCTACAGCTACTCTATACTACCTTGTCCTAAGAGTGAAATTGCTTTTGAAAAACTAAAACATGTAATGCCACCAGTCCTCTTGCCTGTACAACATGCCACTTGTCCCTTTGCCTGCTTTCTGGGGTCTTCAGGAAAGTCATATATAAAGTGGACCTTTTGGGGGATTAGTTTCAAGTTGAGATGACATGCTTTTAAACACACACATATGTATAAAACCCACCAAGTGACATAACTTAAATTGACAGTTAAAATGAGAAAATTTTGAAGACATTCACTTGTCTTTCTTCTCCTTTCCATACCGGCCAAGATGTGAGGTCAGAGTTCTGTGACTCTCCTACAGTAGCTTGTGACAGCTTTGCCAGAATAAAGGTGGCTGTATTTTCCTTTGAGTTTTGCTGATGTCAAGACTGAGTCTCTGATCTCTGCTTTTGACTGATAACTAAAAAGCAGCACTTATTTCCAAATCTGTTTTAATGTATTCTCTTTGTAACACAGGACTTTATATTTTTTTTTTAAAAATTCACATCAGGTCACCTTTAAGTGCCATCTTAATGATGGTAGAAAGCCCAAAGCCTTTTACACTAGAATTCTGTTAAAATTTTAATGTTCCTAATACAGAGGTTCATTATTAGTATTAAAAGCATGATCATGTTACTGAGTTTCACAGATGTATTTCTTTCATGTGTAACTTACTTTTATTGAAGTATAAGTAAAACATCTTATGTTGTGCATTCAAGCTATATGTTGCATGAAGTTGACTAGTTTAAAATAAAAAAAACCCAAACTGTTTGATTTTCATCCTTTGAAGTCTTTGAATATCTGCATAAGTGTTCTGCTCTCTTACCAGAGTTTTGAAGGTACCATTGTGTGGGAAAGCCAGGATCTTCAGGGGCTTATTTCAAGAAACCTTCATAAAGTGACGGTGAATGACGGAGGGGGTGTTTTCAGAGTCATTACAGTGAGTTGCCTCACCTTCCCTTCCACCATGTTACTGTTTTTCCTTGGGGATTTAGCATTTTGCTTTCCTGTGCTGCTTCGTAAGTTGTTAATTGAGTTGGGCTTCTCCTGTTACCTCAGAGGGGAAGTTTGCTTTGGCTGGGAAAGGGACAAGGGCATGCAAAAAATGGTGCAGGGTGTAAAGTTAATGTATTGTCTTTGTCAGGTGTGAAGCAGTATCAGTATATTGGAGATGGTAAAATGTGGGTCAAAAATCCTGTGTTAAAATCCCAATTGATATGATTAAGCCTGCTTTGCTTTTTGGCAGCACGCATCTTTTCTTGTCAAAGTGTTGCTTGCTTGAACATGCCATGCTGTTGTAATTTAGCCAGAATAACTTTACCTTCTGCTTTCAGCTTTGTAACTCGTTTTCTAAAAGTTTCAGTGGTACTGTTAGTTTTAGCTGAAGCTTCAGAAATGGTCACAAAATTTTACAGTTAAAAATCTTAGTCTTAGTCTTTCATTATGCAGGTGCCTAAACCAGAAGAGCTTTAAATTAATTTCATTCTCTGTTGTCGGAAAACTTCGCATGTTAAAATTGTAGGGAAAAAACACATCGGTAATGAGAGGTGAACCAATTTATTTCTTTCCATTAATCTGTCTCTAGCAGGCAGGAGAAGGGTCACTGCCACATGAACTCACAGAAGGTGTGGAAGGAATAGCAGGTGGTTTTATCTACACTATTCAAGGTAAGTCTACAAAATGTAGAATTTCATTTGATATTATGATAAACAGGAACTTTAAATTAGATTTCTGAGGGAAAATTTGTGCTATCTCTCTGAACTTAATCACCTTCAGTTTTCTTTTAGTAGAAACAATTAATTTATTTCTGGTTTTTGGGTTGTTGTTTTTTTTTTTTTTTTTTAATGCCACTTGCTATTCTTGAAATATTTCTTTAGCTTTTACCTGCAGTCAGTTATGTTATGTGATGTGGTGCAGCAGAGACCACTTCTGCTACATCAAAGCAAATGCCAGTTTTATTGTGTTTAGCAATGAACTTTGTTTGTTTTAGTGTTGATTGATTTTTATTTTATTTTTTTAATGCTAGATATATTTAGGAGTAGTTGATATAACAGTAGCCTTTTTTACTCTACTGATAAGAGTAATAGTGAAGTCTCAGACAGCTCTTTATATTAAAGAACCTTAAAAAGTTGAATCCTTTTATTATTGAAAAGGAAGAGAATACTACTTTACTTTAAACTTTCTGTATCAGACCATATGCAAAAATAGATTTCTTTGTTTTTCTGCAACTTTTAACATTTTTTAGAAATTTTTCAGTAAATTTTAGGACTTTTCATAACCTCATCAAGTGGAACACTTCTTCAGATTCCTTTTGTCAGCATGCCATGTATGATCCAAGAGAAGCATGTGAAATAGCATGTAGGTTAGCATCTTTGTTTAATGGTGGGTGCTGTTTCTTTCAGAAGGTGATGCTCTTTTAAAAAGCCTTCATACTCGCCCAGAAAGGTTTGCAAGTCACATAAAAAATCTGGAAGAAGAAGATGCTTTATTGAAGGAAGAAAGCAGAACCTATGATGATATTGTTTTTGTAGATGTTATTGACACTTACAGAAATGTTCCAGCTAAACTGCTGAACTTCTATCGATGGTAAGTTGACAAGAAAGTAATTTTCTCTTAGAAATGTTTCTGTTTGTAGTGCAAGATCAACCAGCATGTTACACTGTCTAACAGGGTCCATAAAATACATACCTTATGTGTCTTTCTTCATTAAATTGTATTTGTCTCTCACAATTTTGGGGCATGTAGTGAGTAATGTAACAGGATCTGTATTTCTTGATTGGTGACCCTTGGTGCCTCAAATAAGCATGAGCTGGCCAGACAGGCTTCTGCTCTAAGAGTCCAGGTGTGAAGATTTTCATGTCTCCTCGTAGTTTATTTTAACTTGATTCTGAGTGAAGACAGTTTTAGTCTTTGAAAGGATGGCTTTTGGCCAGCTTGTATATTTAGTATTTTAATTTGTGGCTGTTGACTCTTGTCCTGTCACAGGGCACCACTGAAAAGAGCTTGGTGCCATCTCTTTACATGGATGAGCTCCCTGCTGAGCCTTCTCCATACTAAACAGTCCCAGCTCTCCCAGCCTTTCCTCACAGGAGATGTTCTAGTGCCTTAATTACCTTTGGTGGCCCTTGGCTGGACTCTCCATTCAGTGTGTTTGTGCCGCTCTTGTACTGAGGAGCCTAAGCCTGCTTGCTCCACTCCAGATGTGGCCTCACTAGTGCTGAGTAGAGGGGAAGGACAGGAGACATGTAAAGGGCAGGTGGAGGGTTGAAAAGAAGAATTTTCATAGTGTATTTCATTGTCTGTGGTCAATGTAGTAAGTTATTTCCTCTAATTTGCAGTTCTTTCCATTACTCTGACACAACTGTTTCAATTAATTGATGTTGCTGTGGAGTAAGAAATACAGTTGACAGTTTTGGTTGCTTGAAAGATTATGCACTTATTGAACAAATTTCATCGTTATGAATGTAACTGAAGAACTGAACCGTGCTTTCAATTCTAAAATGGGAGTTTAAATGTCAAGTCTTAGCTCTTTGTGACCATTTCTTAGGGGTTAGCAAATTTTTCAAGATTTAGTAACAAAAGGCTTAAGGAAAATGCCTTTCTTGTAAAGAGAAATTACCCTAAAACCAATGTTTGTTAATCAACCTAGGAATGATCCCTAGAATTTTAAGCTTCTTTGGTATTTTACAAGTGACAGATATTCAAGTGTTTCAGACAGCTAGAGATTACTTTTTTTCATAAAGGGTGCTGTACTGAGGAAGAGCAAGTACCAAGTTGTTTCCACAGATGTTTCTTACAACCTTCTACAGTTGTATTGCCCTTGAACTGATTGTCTCATCCTGAAGAGTGACGTGTAGCCACTGGCTTTTAACAGCTGTGCTGCCACCATCATCAGGGAATTCATATTCTTCTGAGGTCAATATTGTTTGAGACGGATTCATTAATAAATTCACCATCTGTCCTGGAGAACAAAACTTCAAGTTTGTTTTCTTCAGCTCATATACAAATCCATGTTGTAAGATCATCACAGGATGCAGCTGCATCTCCTTTCTGTAGGACAAGCAGTCAGACTAGGTTAATAGGGAAAACATTTAAAAGTTAAGGGTAGTAAAGGCATTCCTTCCCTCTTCCTTCCCCTTCTGCTTCCCAAAAAACTCTTGTGGAGTGTTCTGTTGTGTAACTGTAGTTTGTGGGCTGCAGCTCAGCATCTCATCACTTTTCTTTTTGGCTACAGGACAGTTGAATCAACGAGTTTTGATTTGTTGCTGAAGACAGATGATGACTGTTACATTGATTTGGAGGCTGTTTTTAACAGGATAATGCAGAAAAAGTTGGACAGGCCAAACATTTGGTGGGGAAAGTGAGTTGTTTTGTTGTTTTTGGTTTTGTTTTTTTTTTTTTTTTTTTTTTTTTTTTTTTGGTTTGTTTTGTTTTTGTTTTTTTTTTTTTTTTTTTTTTGTTTTCTTTTTTTTATTGAGATTTT
>JANIJG010010070.1:32067-46448 GCA_024611175.1 Megaceryle torquata | reverse complement strand
AGAAGTTTGGACGGGCAAACATTTTGGGGGGGAAATTGGGTTTTTTTTTTTTTTTTGTTTTTTTTTTTTTTTTTTTTTTTTTTTTTTTTTTTGGTTTGTTTTGGTTTGGTTTTTTTTAACTTGTCTTTAGAGATACCATGTCTTTAGTGAACAGTTTATTGCTTTTAGTCTTCCCTTTTTCTGCCTATGGAAGCTAGTTAAAAAAGCAGGACTTTTGTATGTATAGAACTTTCTCAGAATGCACAAATCAGTCCTTTAGAATGACTTTCCAGAGCTTGCCTTTACAGTGAGTTGACTTGCTCAATGTTTTACCTAGGTGTAAAATGTGTTGTATATGTCTTTTTCACAGTATTTAAGTAAATAAAAGTATTCTAGCAGTACAGTTATGTTAAAAGGCAACTACATAGTAAAAATGTAAATGTTACTGGTTTTGAAGCCACTGTGATTTTTTCTGATGGGCTGAAGGAAATGGGGTAAACAGGAGTTACAAAGTTGCTTTTATAGTCTGCTCTTTATTTTGGAGTCTGTCAATGCGAGGCATTGCTACCCATTCTGCTGCTGTCTGAAATGGTAGATCTGATTCGTGAATTCTTGAGTGAAGTTCCCCAGCCTGTATCACGCTTGTGAATAACTGGGAGGATCAAAATAGCCCGTCTCTTCCCTTCCATCCCTGGAATGCATTGCTCCACTGGTGTAACCTCCAGTATAGCAGAAATGCTGTGCTGCTGTAACGTTTGGTACAGCTCAATGGCACAATGTGTCTTCCTGTTGCCGTCTGCTTACCAAAGAAAAGCTGGCCTTTGCTGACAAAGGTGACTTGCTTCACAACCCCTGCACTGACTCTTGCTTACTTGTAAGATGATTTACTAAGGCGTGTTGAAGTGTGTGTGTGGAATAGCTGGCTATCTTGTGATCAGCTCAAAGATCCAAGCGGTGGCCATATGTTTTCTAGCCTGTACGAACACCCTGGTTGCCTGTTAAATTTTTGGGGGATTACCTCTACCAGAAGGCAAGGCTAGTAGTGAATCATAGAATGGTGGGGGTTGGAAGGAACCTCTGGAGATGGCAGGATCACCTAGGGCATGTCACACAGGAACATATCCAGGCGGGTTTTGAATGCCTTGAGAGAAGGACACTCCACAAGGAATGTAAGATAAGGTTATTCTAGCAGTATAAAAGGTTGGGAACTTAATGACAAAATGGAAACCAACTTGCAAAAGGAGAACTTTGTATGAGCTGCCTGAGCTGCTGTTCCAGCTGATGCAAGGAAAGCTTTTCTGGAGTATCTTCTTGGGCTGCAAGATCTGAGGATGTGATACAAAGAGATTGCCTTCCTTCTCCCTGGTGTCCCTACCTTTGTGTTGATGCCTACCAGGGGCCTGCTTCTTGTCCAGGGTTTTCTCGTTATGTATTATGGGTAACTACTGAGTGTACAAGAGACTTCTGAGTGCTTTTGGGGATCTTACCAAGCTCTCCTGCCTTTCACCTCAGTGATGTCTCGTTTATTTAGAAGGTGGAAGTGCAAATGCAATGTTGTTAGGCTTCTCTGAGAGCTGGTTCTGGTGTGTGGAGACCAGAACTTTCTGAGCCCTTCAGGTGACTTTATTGATGGTCTAGCTTCCTTCTGCTCCTCTGAGCATGTGTCTGAGAACAATTCTTTGTCTATACGTTATTAATCTGTAGTTTGGACGAGCTTATTTTTTGTTGTCTAGTGTTCCTTATAATCTGTTAATACTTAAGTTTCTCTATTAATAGAGAAACTTATCATAGTTCTTGTGACTTCTGAAATTTTTCGTCAGCTTACTCTGGCAGAAACCAAGGATGACATCTAAGTGGCACTGGGAAGGGAATGCTTTGTATTGAGCTGTGCTTACCTGTGCTGTCTGTTAGTAGCCCTTTTCTGATGCCACTTCATATTGTGTGGTGGTTTTGTTTGTTAATTTTACACCACCACTTAAAAAGCTTCTCTAGCTAATCTAGAGATTTCAGGAAAAGTAAATGGTCCAGGTATTTTACTTCAGAAGTTTGGCTTGTCTTGGAGAGAACATCTCTGTTCATTTAAACTGCAGTCAAAAGATTAGTGACTCTCAGGCATGAGAGAGGTGCCTTTGACAGATCACTGATTGTGTCTGCAAATGACCAGATTTATGATGGGGTAGACTGTACCAAGCTGTTTCTTGAAAATGAATGAAAAACTGAAAATGAATAGGCAGTTCACTTAAGTTGGCTAATCTACCATGCTATAGAAAGCAGTGAGAGTTTGGAATAGCACCTCTTCTTGACTTTAATCAGGCAAAAACCCTGTTTCAGGTACTTGAAGTTTTTCATGAAGATAGTTTCATTTGTTGTCTGAACCTCCCCTTTTCATGGGGTCTAAAATATGCTGTTGAGTGTGACATGCTTCATGTTCTAGTAACGTATTTATAGGCTTGCCTTAGAGTAGCCATCCAATGAACTTAGGAAGATAGATGCTGCTTTCTTCTACAGACTGAGAAATGAATTTTGCCAGGTCTTGCTGTAGAGGTTGACGTGTTAAGGTGTCAAATAATTTTATTATGCTACTGATAAAAGGAAGTGAGAAGTTGTGATGGGACAGAAGAGTTGGACAAAATGCCCTATTTTCTCTGTCTTTAGAAAAGTTTATGTAGGGGTGACACCTTTCAGTGTGAAGTCTCTAATAGTCACAGTCTTGAGGTAAGCCAAGCATGAGGTGTATTGAACGATGCTGACATCACTACAGAAGCAAGTGCCCCCCCAGTCTGGAGGGGGTCGCACCCTTACTGCTGTGACTCGCTAGAGTGGAAGATATATATTCTGTCTAAAGTGAATTCAGGTATCAGATGTGACTTTTATCTACTTGATGCTTTAACATGTCAGCTTCCACTGTGAATATGTAGACTCTGATAACAGATCTGCCACTCAAACATAATTCCTCCCTTATGGGGCTGTTATCTGAGGTGACAATTCTTTGTAGCTCACTAAAGCTTTTAGCTGCTTGTGCTCATAACTGAATTCAGCAGCACTTGAACCTGTTTGCAAAAAGGGGGGAGAACTTAACTGCACTGACATAGTTAGGCCACTTAGAGCTGTGAGTGTATGAAATACTTGCAAGGTAAGAAGAGTGTGACACCAGCCTGTTCCTGAACAGGAAAAGCGGGGCCTTTCTCACTGCCCTAATGAAATAAGGCTAGGAGCTCTAATTAGGATCACCTTCTACTTCTTCCTCTTCATATTATTACCAGTGTTACTTCAGTTCTTAGCCATGTTGGTAGGTTTCACAGAGAGCTGTGTATAAACATCTCACATCTAGCATGGTCTTCAGTTTCAGACTAAATTGGGCAGTTGATCGAACTGGGAAATGGCAAGAGCTGGAGTACCCAAGTCCTGCGTATCCAGCCTTTGCTTGTGGATCCGGCTATGTCATCTCCAAAGACATTGTTCAGTGGCTGGCAAGCAACTCTGAAAGACTGAAGACATACCAGGTAGTAAAAGCATCAGTTGTTTTTCTATCTTAAAGTGGTCTGGGGAGCAGCATAGGTACTGGATGAGGTGGAAAGAACACTGCTCAAGTGTTAGTGTTCAGTTCTCCTGCTTGCTGCTGGCTTTTTTGCAGTGCTTTTTGTCTCTATGCTTAGTGTCTAGGTCAAAGCACAACCATTTCGGACTGAAAACTTCTAGAGCTGTAATCTTGGGGTTTGTACTCTTAAGAACAACTTATTACCACAGAAAAGCTGAGAGGATTACTATAACATCTCTAAAATAGGCAAACATAGTTTTTTTTGTAGTTACCATTTTTTACCACTGGTACATGATGCAACTTACTCTAGTTCAGAGTCAGGCTTCATGCCTTCATGTACTAATATCTGTATTCTTATTTGTTGTCTTAGGGTGAAGATGTGAGTATGGGCATCTGGATGGCAGCTGTAGGACCCAAACGATATCAAGTAAGTCTGAAGAAACTCCACACCCCAAGTTTGCTGAATAGGTCTGACAGGTCAGAGAGGGACATATCCCTCTAGTTGGGGACCTCTGTGTGCAAAGTTTGTTGCTAGAAGCAATGAAAACCTGATTCCTGGAAGTAGAGATTGTTGGAGACTGAAGACTCTCAAAGAAAAACTGACTGGACTGATTCTCTCTCTAACAGGATAGTCTCTGGTTGTGTGAGAAGACATGTCAGAGTGGCATGCTGTCTTCCCCCCAGTATTCTCCACAGGAACTGAGAGAGCTCTGGAGATTAAAGGAACTCTGTGGGGATCCTTGTAGATGTGAGGAAAGATGATGGACTTGCCTTGGAAAACAGAGTGGCATATACCGATCATGGAAAAGTGTACATTTGGATTCATTCTTGGGACAGTAAGGAATATGAAGGTATCTTTTAATGCTGGGTTTCAATTAAAGTATAACAATATTTGCACATCCCTTTTGATAATTACAAGTGGACTGATACTATTCATTTTCTATAGAATAGATGTTGATCTGACAAAAACCAAAATGTTTAAGATAAAAATTTCCTTTTTATATAAAATCAAAGACCTACTTGTAATTAATAAATGCACATAAGAATGCCAACTAGCCTGTCTTTTGTAAATTAAAGTACTACTGATCTAACTCAGTATAGAGCTGTACCAGGATCCAGTGGAGAGCTGTGCTCAGCACCAGGGCATCTGGTAAGTCAGTCTTGCTGCAGCAGGTTCTGTGCTGTCTGAGGAGCTGCCCTCATCTCTACAGGGTCTGGGACAGTTTGGGGTTAGGATCTATGTTTAGTTTGTTCATATTGTTGTCATTGTAGGTAAAAACAGTATTAGAGTTTGATTATACCAAATCTTGAAGTATTGCAAACTTGGCCTGATTAGGAGGGATTTCTGACAGCTCAATATGTTATTAGATATGACTCTGAGGGTACACATGTGAAAGTAAAATATGATTGAGGGACAGTGCACCGAAGAACATAAAGTGAAAAGCAACACCATGCAGTAAGTATACTAAGAACTTATTTATGCCATGGTACGTTAATGCTGTAGGGTAGAATAAAGATTTGTCAGATTTTGACCTTTAAGGTTGTGGTGATACTTACTGCTGTTTCACTTTTGTTTCCTTTAAGGTCTTTGGAAGTAGGTGAAAACTAAAAGAGCAAGTAGCCTCTTTCAGTGCAGCACTAATTTTGTCCTGTTACAAGCAAAGTGATCACAACTCAATCACGTACTCAGTTCAGTAAAAAAAAAAATAATTCTCGCCGCTACCGTGGGAGGGTGGTATAAAATCTTGGCAAAAGGGTTATCTTGAGTTTTATTAATTGCAGCAGTATTTGGTATCTCCCAAGTAAGACAATTCAGTCCAAAGCAAATGCTTTCATGGAGACTGACCATTAAGTTTAGGAAGCTGAAAGTATTACGGTGTAGCCTCTCTGGTGCCATGTATGAAATTCACGTTCTCCCATACATATGTATGTTCAGGCACAGGCTATCCATACTGTCTGTAGGCAGTCTGGAACTCTTCTGCAGTTCCAGTGTTGGCTTTTCCTTCAGACTATCAGGAGAGTCCGTTCTTACCACCGTACTAACACACAGTCTCCATTTTCTATTGAGTAAAACTGCAAAGGCTTTAAGTCATTGTCTAGTTCGACTTCTTTTCCATCCAGCTAGAATAAGAAAGGAGAAAACCTGATCAGACTTAGAACTGAAATCTGTTCATGTAAACCAAATGCAGTTCAGACAGTTTCAGGCAGGGAGGACCTGTCATATTACAGGAATTAAATTAGGTCCTAAATTACAGCATGAAGACTGCCCTCCTTAAGTGAAACCAATTTGATTAGGTAGTATTTTAGAACATGCAATTGACCTTTAGCAGTATGCAGTATGTTATTTTTGAATTACCCATTTTTGACTCACTTTAGAACTTTCATAGGACAGTTTCAGTTCTGAACCAGGAATTTTAAGTAGGCGATAGAGCAATCCTTTGACCCTCTGAATAGTCATAGACTCTGCCAAGGGGAAAGAAAAGAAAGAAAAGTTATTATGAAAATGCTGCTACCACTGAGCTGTAGCAAAGTATTACTGTTTCAACTATACTTGCTTATAGCAACAGTGAAAGGCTGTATTGCTGCTTCAGTTCTAACACTGCAATAATGTCTTTTGTACCTGAAACCATAACTGTTAATCAAATTGAAAATGGTTTAATCTCTGATGGATAGGACAGGATATGCTACTAGGGTTTAAGCGCTTTGATCCCATATACCAAATTAAAGTGTTATGGCTTCATAATTTACCTTTTTTGAGTTTGTATTTACTACATGCTAAACTAAGTGACCTTTGGGACACGTACCAGTCAGGTTCTGACTAATTGCATCTGGTGACGGTTCCTTTAAGTTTTCGTTACGAGGAGTTGGCTTTCCCGGCACAAATAAATGAATGTCAGTGTGGAACTAGTGTCATTCTTAGAAATGGTATATTACATTAATTAGTCCCAAACAAATTGCCAGCAGAGTTGTAGAGTGGTTTATATTATGAAGTCAGTTACATAAAAGGATATTTTTTTGTAATGGATCTTGAATGAGTAAATGTAGTTTGTTCCAGAGGTGATACCTGGGGTTGCAATAGATATACTCAATATTTTAGTTGAACTTTCACTTCTTTTGAAGCTTTATCTAAAGGCACAGCAATAGTGAGTTATTCCTGTAATACTACACATTGTACTTAGACAAATATTTTTCTATCAAAAATTTTTGTAAAAGCTGTACCTATCTGATTTTATGCAACTTGTGATAATAAATGTGATTTTTATTTTAGAATAAAGTTGGCTAAGTCTTTTCTCTCAGACTTCATTCTGACATATCCTTCCATAACGTCACTGATTTAGAACAAAGTCTATTCATTCTAGTCTCACTACAGGCATGAAAACTTCAAAAGACAAATTTGATACAAGTCAGAATTAGAGCTACAGAATACGTAGCTGGCTCTTACAGCTTCATGTTCTTAATTTGGTTGACACATCCACCAGATTTTGTATTAGTTAATTAGCCTTTGGTTGTCTTAGACACATTTATCATGAAACCAGCAGCAGAGGTCATAAACACAAGCATCAACTTTGCAGCTGGACTGAAAGTAAGTACGAATGTCAGAAAAATAATGACTTTTTCAAACAATTTCTACCTGTGACATTTCATTAGATGTTAGAGTCTTGATGGGAGACTTCAAAAGATGACAAAGCCATAGGCAGCAGCCCTTAATACAGTTATGTGAAAAGGAGCTACAAATCAACTGCTTAAACACAAGGCATAAGACTTCTTACCTGGTAGCTTTTTCTCTACTGGCTTCTGTTCAGGTTTTTCAGGACATTTAATTGTCAAAGCTTAAGGAAGAATGGTGAGGCATTAGTGAATGAATGTTAAGCCCTGTTCTGTCATTAAGCCCTGCTCTGTCATGAGCACCGTTGTTCTGGTTTTGTTACAAATTGTTTCCCCTAACTCAGCCTGATCTTCTTGAAAATAAAAAAAGAGTAGCCTGCTAAGATAGCATTAGGCATTCTCTGAAAAATTAAAAATAACTATAGTAAAACTATTTTTTTATCCTTAGTAAATTAAAGTAAATATTCTAGAAATGAATCTCTAATACTTAACATGTTTTTTCAGTCAAAAGGAGTTTTATCTACAAATGCTTAATTTCTAATTAGCTTTTTAACATAACCTGCACTAGAATGGAAACTGCTAACTCAGTTTAAAGCAGGTTTTTGACCCTTGATATCTCAGAAGTGCTGTACAAGCACATTTTAAGGAAGTTAATAGCCTAATTATTTTACAGAGATTAAAAAACTCATCCTTAAAAAAGGGTTTTTATTATGTCTAGCCTTGTTCTAGTTAGTTTTTCACCTAAATGCAGCAGAAAGTAATGCCTTAAAATAGTATTTTGCCCATGGAGTAAAAAAAGGTACGATCTGTCAACTGGGAAACAAAGCTAAGTGAATTTGTAAGTCTGAGATGTAACCTAGATTAAGTATGTTGTAGACAGCCCCAAACACCAATACTATCCATATTTTTTTGAATGTCCTGAACTTAGGGGGAAAAAAAAAAAATCAGAAAACAGTGTCACTGTTGAGGTTAAAATCTTAAATGCTTTCTGTTGAGAAACCATTGTCAGTGTCAGAATAGAGGTATTGATTACCTCTAGTCTCCATTAAGTCTTAATTAAGAAAATCATTCAGCTTGGGTCTAGGGGCAAATGAGATTGACTGGATATCTGCTTCTGTGTACTCCAACTCCTAGAGACACAGTTTAGAGAAAAGCAGAATTACAAGCTCGACCTGTGATGTCTCAAAAGGCTTTTGAACCTTTTGTTCTCCATATACACCCAGGAAATACTAAGCTCATAAAATACTGTAAATGCAGAAAGAACAATTTTGACCATTCCTGGTCTCTTACTCAGAAGCTGATTTTTCAGCGTCAAAGGCTGTTTTCCTTTCAGTTCTCCTTCTTCAGGTGCACCATATTCTGTGTGAAGGAAAGTGCATATAAACATGAACCCTTCAAAGACTACAGCTCCACTGCAGACCTAAGAAAACCATGTTGTTGGCTTAGACACAAGCCTGCTGCCTCAGTTGCCTCAGCAGCTGGGACGCTGAGTATATAAAGCAGTAGGCTCCTGCAATGCAAAGTGCTGCAGACATGAGCCTTGACCAACTAACTGCTAGATCACTGAGGAAGGGGCACAGGCATATGAAGGTGTTGCTTAACATATCCACAGGAAAAAAAAAAAACAAACCAAAACACCCAGGTGGAGTGAGCAGCTGCCTGCTCAATCAGTAGAGTTCTGGGGCAGATGCTCACGCCTGCTCTGCTGTCACCCCTGAGGCAGTGAGCCCAAGTTCCTGAGGCAGCAGTGCCTGTAAGCATGCCACACTATGTGGCTGCTCCCCAGAAGCAAAAGCCATTTGCACACAGGCCTGCCACGGGGTGGCCTTTCCTAAGGCAGTAGGCGCACATGGAAAAACTATCAGTGGGAAAGGAAACTGAAGAGAGACCAAATCAGTGCTACTTCAATGCCAGAAGTGAGGAAATGCTAATTTAATGTACTTGTACTTACTAAGGCAAAGTGATGGGTATCTGGGATGGGCAGCAAGAAACTCTGCACTTGGTTTGTTTTTCTCTGGGTCCCAATTCCCACCAGCTGCTAACCAGTCCTTTCCAAATATTTTGCGATAATCGAGCTCCGCTCCTTTTCTTTCAGCAGGAAGGATCTGTACTGACACAGTACATACAATTGTACATAATATAATTATGCAACTTTCCAGAGAAGAAAATCTAAGTAATGACAGGGAATTCTCGCTCTTAGTTAGGTGTTCAGGTTGTTTTAATGCTACCAAGAATCTTACAAGCCCTATCATCAAGTAGTGACTGATCCATATATTCAGTACATTTTAAAGCTGTTAAGAATCTTACCACTCCTACCCCTCCATGTACTGACTGATCCATATCACGAATATCTAAGCAAAGATGTTGCTGTATATGGTGATGCAAGAATGTTTTTTGCATCTATGGAACAGATGTTGCTTCTGCTCTCTTATGATAAAGTTTTATTTGGTACAGATAATGCTATTTTCCTATTACAGAAGACAAATACTTGTATTGCCGAAACAGATGCTGCATTTCTTGTTTTTGTTTCTGGACAGAATATAATTTTTGTTAACAGTCCTGCAACTTCAACACAACTCGGGCAGTTTAAGAAAACCACCATTCATTTCTCCATCTTGTCGTAGTCCCCACTGAGTTAGCAGTGTTCACAACCCGGGCTGGATCATCGTGAAGCCCTGCTGAGTAGCCCATTCACAGTCAACACTTTACTTTTTCGCACACAAACGAACAGTAATCTTAAACTGAAAACAATTCCTCAGGCAATGGATGTGATGTCCCATTCCTGTCCCTGTACCCCGCAATCTGTTGAAACGGCACATACCTCACACTTGTTCAAAACCTCCAATTGACTTATCTTGGCAATAATTAGCTGTCTCACAGTCTCTGGATTCTTCTCTGTGTCCATGAAAGGGTTATTGTGACACTGCAGTGACAACAAACTTGGCAATTTATCCAGCTCATTGATAGATGACCACTGAAATGGAAGGGAACAGTCTTTGGAGGACATATAAACCATATTTCAGAATAATACACAATAACACTGACTTTTCCTGTACAATGACTGTGGATGAGACTACTCTTTTGGTCAGCAGCCCCAAGTACTTGCATCCTGTTCATCTGGCTAAGAAAAAATTGCGCTACATTTAATTAAGAAAAAAACCCACAAAACAACCCAAACAAACAAACAAACCAACCCAAAACACTCAAACCAAAACAAACAAGGAACTACTAAGCAGTTTAGATCCCTAGAATTCTGCAAGAAGAATTATGAGGTAGCAGAGGGGTATGACTAGCTACCATACACCTGTTTGACTGAGAAGTTAGGAAATGTTTTAAAATTTTTTAATTATGCCTCTGTGTTGATCAAAGTATGCAATAGTTACCTCAGGATCTTACACATACAATCACAGACATTTTAAAGCAGCAAACAAGTTACTCTTACACACAGATAAACGTATTTACAAAATGTGAAACTATCACAATCTAACCTACCTGTGATATTTTATTGTCTTTTATTAGAAGGTGCTTTAGTGAAGAAAACATTTTAGTCTTGCATCCTAGGAAAAAGAGTAAATTTACAAGAAAATAGTGAAAACATTATAGTTTTACAGTTCTGTTTATTGAAATTTCTTCTTTTACATACCAAATCCAGCATCAGGAAAGTGTATAGAAGCTATTCCCGTGTTTCTAAGTATTAGGTGTTCTAATCTGAAATGTAATAGATATAATGATAACTGTAAATGGCACAGGAAGTTTTTTTGTAAAAAAAATACTACCTCTTTATAAAAAAAACTCAAAAAACAACCCCACAACCAAACAAACCAAAGCTCTAATAAGCTTTTGACATGATGCATAGTCACTGACAAACGAACAGCAGCTTCACAGACAGTACCCAGACTTCAGCAGTGTTTGTGGAATAATTTTTTTCAAAGAGTAGGTGCAATTATTTCAAGCTTTCAGAATGGCTCTGGGATTTAAGTGGTTTTTAAAAATAGCTTGTGGCTACTTAAAATCATGGCTGCTATTTTGTTATACAGTACAAGATAATAATTCTGTAAATTAGTAAAACTATTGTATTAGTCCTGCCATTTTCCAGTCACTGCAATTGAAGAACTTAAGGAACACACACCTACTTTCCCTGAATGGTAACCCCAAAGCAAGGAATCATGGCTCAAGCGTGTAACTACCATAACGACACTGCTATTGCAAGTACAGTAAACCAGAAGAATCTGTGTAAAGGGTATTTCCACAGACATTCTTCTGAGAAACTGGAAATACATTTACCCAATGCAGTATGGGAATTAAACTGTTTGGGCAGGGATTTGTTGGCTTTTTTTTTTTTTTAATTTTTAATTTTGAAGCATGCTTCAAAGTCTTTACTCCAAAAAAAGCATTGAAACTTCCAAAAGACTGCCTGTGCAGAGGACATGCCACACACTTCTACCAGGAGAGTAACAACAGTAACCTTCTCCATAGTTAATAAAGAGCAGATAACAGAAATGGCAAGGATTATCACCACACTTCTTTACCTCCCTCCAACTCCTCTTTGTTTTACTTTCTTTTGAAAGGACAAAGAAGTAGGCACCATGGGTGTAAAGTGCTAAAGGTTAAGTGTCCATCACCAATCTTTAGACTCAGGAGTGACACTTTCTAACAAACTGCCCAACGGCTTTCTGCAGGTTCAAACGTCTCCAAGATGGCTGTGCAGCTACTGATGAACCTGCATTACACTGTCATGGTCAGAAAACTGTCCTAAGGAATGACTTCCATGAACTCCTTTATTTTGCCACTCCACACAAACTCTACAGGTCTGTCATCTTGTATAAACCCCTGCGCATACTAATATATAAAGAACTTAGTAGAGTGATAAATAATTTCCTTTGCATAAGTACGTATCTATTTCAGTCAACAAAGACTATGAAGATGAATATCCAAGACAAAGCAAATTTGTTTAACAGCTACCTGGGGAGATATGCTATTAGATGCAGCTGATTTCCATCCAGTAACTGGTTGTCTGAAAGGTCTAACAACTTTAGGGTCTGAAGGACGTTATCAGGCCTGCCACATGGAAAAAAAAAAGCAAACACAAATGCAGAACATTTAAAATAATTTGTTACTGAAAACACTGATTTTCTAGATATATAAATGCATGCACATAGTTGTGTCTATTTAGAAATGTTTTGAAATACATCATGTGAAGTTTGCATCATTTATTTTACAATTACATCGTGGTGATGTAAACATTACAGGAATGTAACTTTATCTGCTATATAACTTTGCAGCACATTGGTCTGACAATGATTGACTTATGTTACCAATCTTACCTTTCCAATACTGTGATATTATTAGAACTAAGGTACAATTCTTCAAGTGCTGGCCATCCTGGAGCGCAAAGAAGAACCTAAAAGCAAAACTCCATTTAATATAACAAAACTTGAGAAAAAAAATATTCCAGAAATTATACTTCATGCAGATTTCCTCAGAAGATGTTCAGAATAAGCCCTAGCTCCCCAAAACAGAGAAACAGATATTACAGATTGCCTAGCCCTCCCTTTCTTCCAGCTGGCTCTTTCCCATGTCTGGATCTACCAGCACAGATGACATCGAAGGAGTTCTACACAGTCACAGGACTTACAGTGCCAGGCTTGAGGCTGGCAGTGGCCCTATCTCAGGACGGTGTGACCAGGAAACAGTTTAGTTTATTCAGTAGGGTTGGAGTGATCAGATGTTCCCTATGATGAGGTGAGGAAATGGCAGTATGTACTCAATGGCTAAAGGTTCTGGAACTTCTGCACATATCATCAGGTCTGACAGACTTTTTAAAGGTCATAATTTATTAGAGCTTGAAAGCTTCTCTCTCATGGGACTGTACCAGCACATGAAATCACTAAAAAGCATTAAGTCAGCACATATTCTGAAGTTTTTAAAGTACTCTAAAGAAAACAAACTAGTTCCAAAAGTCTACAAATGGAACAAAGACACATTTTCATCTTATGTCCAAAAATTACATTAAAATCATTATTTTACTTTATAAAGATTTATTTATTGCAAACATCTACAGCAGATAACACATCTTTTTAAAATAAACACTTACTACAAAGCAATAGAAATCGCTGGCATTAAACCCAGTTTTGTATGCAGCTGTGAAAGTGTAAAAAATGTAGCAATGTTAGGAAATGGAGTTCCATAAGCACTGGAACAGACTCATTTTCTACAGATTTGTGTCTGTAAGTGACAACTTTTTTTTTTCCTGAGGTTTTTCTTGTGTGTATTCTCCAGAGTCAAATTAAGTGTGAGTTCAATCTGCTACTTCTTCCTTGGTTAGGAAACTTAGAAGGGTTCTTTCCTCCATCTACATTCCTATTTTCTTGGAACTTGTGGGTAATAAACTATTTTTAAGCCCCCACTTCTTTAAAAATGTGTTTGAAATTGGCTAGCAGATTCAAAGTCTTTGACATGCGAGGACATATTCATGCACAGCATAATCACTTAAAGTTTGTTTTTACAAGAGTTTACAAAGCAGTTAAGTTCAGAGATCTGACAATCAAATTGAATTTGTTATGTATATAGCCAAGTGATTCTCCTATAAATGTCCACTCTCCTAGACACCAAAAAGCCTTCTTTCATCAACTGTTCTTCATTCTCTCTGTTATAGTTGTATGAAGTTATAAAACTGGATGCATATAACTGAATCATTATCTATACAATACAAAATACTAACACTGAGATCTCTTCAAGTGGTGGCATATGATTTGGGGATCAACTGCTTTACACCCAAAAATATGAAACATCATCCTGTTGCCACATCTGCAACACATGTAAACTTATAAACTTGTGATGGCTGGCATAGAAAAATGTCACAAAACCAAACTATCTGATGACTTTTCAAGAGACTGATTAAATGACTAGAAAATTGTCACAACCGAATGATAGTAACATCACAATTCTAAGAAGCAAAAATTGCCAAATTTTCAAATATTGCTTAAACAGCTTCCATACAGAAACAAAAGTTCATAGATCTGCTACCAAATTAACACTCAACAAAGACTGGGGGCTTGCTGTGGATAGCTGGTGGGAGATTGGGATGAATAGCCAGTGGAGTAGCCACTGCTGATCAAATAAGAAAAAGGGAAATCCAAGTCCTACTGCACAAGTGTCCTGGTTTGAGTGAGAACAGAACTAATTCTGTTCAGTGATTTTACTTTCCAGCTCAGTTCTTCCAACTAACTGCACTGTCTGAAGTCAGCAGCCTGTTTTC
>JANIJG010010070.1:11543-31967 GCA_024611175.1 Megaceryle torquata | reverse complement strand
GGTTGGTGGAGTTGGGATTGTTTAGACTAGGGAAAAGAAGTCTCTGAGGAGATCTTATAGTGGCCTTCCAGTACTGAGTAACTGAGTAGTTTTCAGTTGTCCAGTAGTTTCCTGGACTGTTTGCAGTTTTCTGTGCTGCTTTTCTAGCAGATGCCCAGGTGGTTGAAGCCCCCCATCAGGTTCAGGGCCTGCAAGCATATTTCTTCCTGCAGTGAAAGAACAAACTCTTCAACATCTTTGTGGTTTGTGTCTACTACAGGCCACCTGAACAAGGATTCTGACAAAGATGAAGAGTTTGCTCAACAAAGTTTCCTGTGTTGGTCTCTAATTTTCACACATAAACTCTAGACCTACACTTTGCTATTCTTCAAAGATAACTCTGTGCAATCAATCAGCAGTTCATGAATGATACTCTTGGAAAGTATGCATCAGTAGATCACATAGACATAAACTGAAGATTCTATAAAATTATTGAAGGGAAAATTAAAATTTTAACTACTTAGTAGCACTTAGTACTTAGTACTACTTAGTAGGCCAGGCTGAGGGTGCACTATGTAAACACTCATGGGATTGCTGCTGGTGTCAGTGTATGTAAGGAATCAACTTGTGATGCATCTTTGCAGACTCCATGTAGAATCTCTTATAGCAGTAGGACTCTGCCTGATGCATTGTATATTAAAATCTTTTCCTTGTATTTAAGCACAAGTATGTGTTTAATGCACCTCAAGTGGTAACTTACAAATTCCCCCCATAAAAATGGAAGAGTGGAGCTAAGAAAGATGAATCTAGACCCCAAAGGGCCTTGGGATGTGTTCTCAGAACAGAAGTCCTACAGAAAACAGTTGGAGTAGGTGGCTTGAAGGACATATTTGCCATGAAGAAAGGTGATCTAATTTCAGATCCCCTCTCTGGTTCTCTCACACTTCCAGGAAGTGAGTTTTCCATCTCTGATCATCAGAGCTGTGGTCCCTGCTCTGGCTTATGGCAGTTCATTTAATACTCAACAACAATTCACAACACCTCTGCCCAACACATACCTTCCAGTTCCCTCTAATTTGATCAACTAAATTGGCTCATTAACATGCCAGTGTTATTACTTTTAAAATTATATTCATATATTTATTTACTTTGAATCTTCTATTTGCCATGGCGCCTTACTGATGTTGAGCAAAGGGGAAGTTTGAGAATGGATTTATCCCTCTAAAATGCATTTATCCCTCTAAAAGTCTAAGGATAATGACATATTCCAATTTCTCACCTGCCTTTTTAACTGTCAGATACTCTCTTTCACCTTCCTTACATGAGGATGATTGTACTGCCTTGAGATGCTGGTTTCCTAGCTAGGACAATCTGCAATCTACCGGTTTAGATGGAAATAGCAAGCTGCCCAGTTTGAGTGATATTGAATAAAGAGTCTGCAAATCCCATAATCTTTCACCCATGGATTTGGATAGAAATTATGAAGGTAGAAGATGTACTCCTCCAGCAGGTCCCAGGACACAGGTTTCCATTCTGTTATCCTGCCTTGAAACAATGTTTCAAGAAAGTACTGAATCCAGATTTGAAGACAGAGAAAGGTGTGGGATCTACAACATCCTAAGGAAGGGGAATTTCAACCAGTTAAGAGACCATGATGGAAATTCAATGTATGATGTGAGCTCTTAGGGGCACTAGTGTGGGGGTGGGTATGGTGTGGTTGTGCAAGCATGACCAGAAGACTTAACAGTAAAGTTTTGCTGGACTTTTAATTTCAGGACTTTTCCCCTGGCTAGCTGGTTGATTCTTCTTCTCACACATAAGTGAATTTCCATGTCAGGTCATGTTAACAGGGACTTTGCAGGGAAGAAAGATGGCTTCTTATGTAGTATGAGATGCATGCTGTTTCCTAGAAGTTTTCTGTGCTTCTCCAGGAATTTTATTTAATAAATCCTGTGCTTATGTAGGGTCTTCAGACACTGCCAATGTTTTGATCTTCTTTGTTTTTATCCAGCATGTCACAGGTGTGAACTCTGGACCTTTGCTACAGGATGTTGCAGGGCAGGATGTGATGGGGGAGGATGGGAAGAGCAGGTGATCAGCAGACCATGGTGAACTGTATATCTGCTACGTGATTGGGCAGGTCTTCCGAGCTCAATAAGCCCATGTATTTCCAGAGTTTGCTATTACTCTGCACCTGTCACATTTCTGAACAAACAGCATGTGGTAGTCTGTTCCTCTCCTCTTCCCCCAGTGAGCCCTGGTTCTCATTTCACTGGGACCTGGAGGAAGGAAAATTAGAAAAAGAGATGTTAAATGATCAGCCCATGCATGACTGATCTGTCTGTCAGTGGTATAATTCCTGCTCTCAGATTGGATGCTTGTTATTTTTAACTAGGAATGAACTGGTAGAAATATACTTAGACCCCGACTTTGCAGGACAATTATCAAAGCACTTAATGAAAAGTATTCAAGTGACAGATCTCAGTTTGCCCCACAGTAAAGGAGGTTTTGACAGCTACACTGGTGACCTAAAGTGAGTTCAACACCTTAGTGAATATCTATATGATGTGTCAGACTCCAGGCACAACTGAGTAGAGTTAGTCAGGTAAGCAGTAAAATATTCACTTCACTCCTGCAAGGAATGTCAAAGGGCAGAAGATATTTCACTATAAGCATCTCTGAAACCTCCTAGTCTTTTCCACCCTTTCATATTTTTTTTCCAGAAATCTCCATCAATCAATGAATTTAAAATATTTTTTTTAAATCCATATTTTATATATAAATATGATCTTTTAAAGACTGAATCTGTGGGTCTTTGAGATGCACAGGGACTGTCCATCAGTGCTGGGCTATATGGCCTTCCACACCTGGTGGCTTTCATTTGTGAATTTGACCCACATGACAGACTTCAACATCAAGACACAAATCCCCCAGAGGAGTACATAAGCCTGTGTAAAATAGTGCACCTTTAATTTGCATTGTGGCATTTGAAGGCTGAAATTCTCAGTATCACAAGGCTCTTATCGCTTAAAATTATGGGGTAGAGGAAAGGAGGCTGGGAGTGAAAAACCTCTGGTAGTATTAGAAGAGTTGACAATACTGCTCCTCCATCCTTTCTTCCCTTCAATACTTTCTTTCCTGCTGTATATGTCTTTTGGGGATGTGATGGAGAGGAGTAAGGTTTGCTTTGTTACTTGCTGGATTCCTATCATTTAAAGGTCAAGCAATTCACTTAGCTCAGAGTGGGTTTGCTTTGTTGCCAGCCACAGCCTGGCTCCCTTCCTGGTTTAGGGCCCTGATTCTGTAATCTCAGTGAGTCATTGAATAGGCAGATGCTGGATGTAGCTCTTGTCACTCTACAAATCACATTTTATTGCTTACACTTGCGTAACAGCTGCACACCAACCAAGAGCAGCCAAGGTGTTTGGAGTAGCTGACATGTCAGTCCTGCATGCATGCTGAGCTGCACTGAGCTGGGCTGAACTATGCTGAATTGAGCTGAACTGGGCTTAAATGGGTTGAACTGTGCTGAGCTGAAATGGACTGAACTGGGTTGAACTAGACTGAACTGAGCTGAGTTGCAGGGCTTTGTAAAGATGCTTTCATTTCAAAGCTGATAAGGCTGCTGTTGACGCACCAGGACTAAAACCAGGGCCTTTGCATACCAGAAATACCCTCTGTGCTTCAAAATGAAAATGTCCTTTCTATCCCTATCCAGCAAGCCCGGCTTCTTCCCCACCCATCTTTCCCACTTAAAATGTCAATAGCAACCTCTATGTAGAACACTTCCAAGGACTGACAGACAAAGAGGGTTAATAGACTGAGGTAAATCCAAATGCCATCAATTCTTTGCAGGCAGCATTAATCCTTACAAAATGACCTGTACCTTAAACATCATTGCTTAAGTGACTTTTTCCTGACCTTTCTTTAAAATGATGTGGCAAGATGTAAACTATTCCCTGAGCCACAGTTCCTCACAGAAGGATTTTCATATATATATTTATACTGTATTATTTAAGAAGATATTTTCTTTTAAACATCTCCCACCTACAACTAATTTGATTAATGCTGCTGAAAAAGCTTGCTTTTGCCTGTGATGAGAAGACAAGAGTGCAGATTTAATTGTTTTCTCCTCACCAGTGTTTAGATGTGGGAAGATGATGACAATAGGTACCTCCTGTCTTCATATCGTTTAAAGGTCTTCCTGAATATTTTTTACATTTGCACACTTCAGACGCTGCTCTAATCTCCACAGGTCCTAACTATGCCTGTGTCACTGTTACAATGCATGCATAAGGAACATATTGGCTGCACAAAGGGAATGTGATTTATGCTGAGTTCTGGGCAGCATTTGGCTGTTTTGCGCTATTTCTCCAGAACAAAGATGTCCTCAGACTATGAATATATCACCCAAGTGCAGTGGGATCTTCTGTCAGAATGAACCCATGGGAACAGCTTCTCCCATTGATCATTACTGGGGGCTTTTTCCATCCAGAACATGTCTGGATCACCTTCCCCTACTGTCAGAAGGGGCTCTGCACTGTAAGCTCCCACAATAGTGTAGGAAAGAGGCAGGACCACCTGCAGCCTTGGGGCAGAGCCTTCCTTCAAAGCCAACCTATGGGAGAAGTTAGTTCAGACCCTAATTGCATTTCTCTGAAGGGCAGGGCTGTAGGAACCCAACTCCTCCTAAAAAGCCTAATGTCTCAAACCTTATGTAGTGGTAAGATACCTTGTGATCAAAGTGGAGCGTGAGAAAGGCCTGCTCAGAGTTGGGGAAGGTACAGAATGCAGCAGTGGCCTTATTCCCTGGCTCAGGCTAAGGCTTGCTTCTTGCAGATCATTGCTGACTACAGAAAGAGATAAGTTTTGCATATGCAGGACCATGTCCCTTCCTGAGTTAGTTTCTTTGTTGCTCAACCATGACCACTGCGACTGTGCCAAGGAAACTGGCTGTGTGCCTCACCAGAGGGTCATCCAGCAGTAATTACATACAGTGTCTCTGTGACCCCTGACTCAAGTGGAAGCAAGGGTTAATGCCACCCATCCCCTTCTACACTTCCTGTGTAAATTAGCAATGCCTCTCCACATTTCACTTGTAAATTTGGTGATGCCAGCCATACCCCAAGTGTATAAAGGGACAGTGGTATATTGATCAGTGTGCATCCACCACTGAAGAACTCAAGATTTGGGCTGGTCCCATGAGTTGTTGCTGGATCTGAGGGTGGTGACATCTTATTCTTTCATTTTTTCTACTCTTATGAACTATTTCACCTTTAAGGCATTAGAAACCAAGGCTTTCCTAGAGTACATAAAATGCTTCTTTGTGCAAATAAAAACAACACATTTATAGAAATATACAAATATCTGTGTTGGAAGGGACCTCTAGAGGTCATCTGGTCCAAACCCCTTGCTGAAAGCAGGGACTTCCTCAACTAGAGCAGGTTGCTCAGAGCTCTGTCAACCCCCACTTTGAATGTCTCCAGGGATGGGGCCTCAACCACCTCCCTGGGCAACCTGTTCCAGTGCTTCACCAGCCTCATGGTAAAGAACTTCTTCCTTATTTCTAATCTAAATCCTCTCCTTTCTAATTTAAAACCATTATCCCTCGTCCTTTCACTCCAGGCCTTTCTAAACAGGCCCTCTCCAGTCTGTTTGTAAACTCCCTTCAGGTACTGGAAGGTGACTGTTAGGTCTCCCTGGAACCTTCTCTTGTCTCCCAGCTCCCTCAGCCTGTCCTCATAGGAGAGGTTCTCCAGCCCCCTGATCATCTTCCTGGCCCTCCTCTGGCCCTGCTCCATCAGGTCCATGTCCTTCCTGTGCTGAGGGCTCCAGAGCTGGACACAGTATTCCAGGTGAGGTCTTGCCAGAGCAGAGTAGAGCGGTAGAATCACCTCTCTCAATCTGCTGGCCACACTTCTTTTGATGCAGCCAAGGATGTGATTGGCTTTCTGGGCTGCAAGCACACACTAGCTGCTCATGTCCAGCTTCTTGTCTACCAGCACCCCCAAGTCCTTTTCTGCAGGGCTGCTCTCTGTCACCTCCTCCCCCAGCCTGTATTGACAGTGGGGATTGTTCCGGCCCAGGTGCAGGATCCTGCACTTGCTTTTGTTGAACCTCATGAGGTTCACCTTGGCCCACCTCTCCAGCTTGTCCAGGTCCCTCTGGATGATATCCCCTCCCTCTGGTGTATTGACAGCACCACTCTCCCTTGGCATCATCCATGAACTTGCTTACTCGATTCTGCTGTCTATGTCATTGATAAAAATGTTAAACAAGACAGGCCCCACTACAGACCCCTGATGGACACCACTTGTCACTCTTCTCCATCTGAGCTTTGAGCCATTGACCACTACCCTTCGCATGTGGCCATCCAGCCAATTCCTTATCCACTGAACGGTCCACCCATCAAATCCATATCTCTCCAGCTTGGTGTTGTGGGTGACCATGTCAAAGTGGGCCTTGTAGAAGTCCAGATAGGTCACATCCACAGGTCATCCTTTATCCACTGATGCAGTCACTCTGTCGTAGAAAGCCACTAGGTTTGTCAGTCAGGATTTCCCTTAGTGAAGCCATGCTGGCTGTCCTTGATCTCCTCCATGTGCCTTATCAGGCCTTCTGGGAGAATCTGCTCCGTCATCTTCCCAGGCACAGAGGTGAGGCTGACAGGTCGGTAGTTCCCAGAGTCCTCCTTTCTACCCTTTTTGAATAGAGGTGTAACCAGTCCCTTCCTCCAATCCCTACGGACTTCACCTGACTGCCAGGACTTCTCAAATATTATTGAGAGTGGCTTGGTGACTCCATCTGCCAGTTCACTCAGAACTCTGGGATGCATCTCATCAGGTCCCATAGACTGATGTATGTTCAGGTTCCTCAGGAGGTCACGAACCTGATTTTCACATGCAGTGAGAGTGACTGATGAGTCATTTAGTGTCATTTCACCTTAATTTACCAAGGGATCCAAGGGAATTTCAACTCTTGCACAGCCCTCTGTGATACCTCTGTGAGTAGCTTGGCAATCCAATTGTGATAAAGGTGAGCATGCATGGAGTAGAGAACAGTGGGAAACCTGGGGAGCCACGCTGCTGCCACAGGACCACTTTCTCCTGTGACAATGTGGTCCTTGCATGGGTCCAAAAGCCCCAGGAAGGAGAAGACAAGGGTTTCTAGCATTATTTATCTATATTGTATTAAGTGGCAAGTAACAACTGGCAGATCTGCTTCTGTCTCTAGTTCTTAGTTTTCCCTTCCTGAAGGTTGTTTAATATAGTACCTATCAGTAACAGCAGAACAGATAGAGGAGACTTAATCTCTCATATTATAAGAGAATTAAGGGGTCATTTGATGGTGTTAATGGCCAGTGCATTTAAAACAAATTGGAGGAGGTACTTCGTGTGGTGTTAAGTCAGCCTATGGAATTCATTAGCTTAGCAGGTCAGGAAGTCAAATGCTGCAGGCAGATTGAAAAATTGACTGGATAATTTTATGGCAAATAACATTTGTAGCTATGGCTGTGGGATACAGTAGGAGAAGCAGGTGGTGATATTCACAATACACACTGATGGCAGTAGAATCAGTCAAGGAATGCCTTTCTCTCTGGGTGCTGCTAAGTGAAAATGCTGCTTTTTCCTCTTCTCTTTGTTAGCCTGAGGAGTGTAGTGCACTAAGATCAACCCACCCCACCTTCTGTCTGAGGAAAGCAGAGTACCTTGTTCATGTTAGGGGAATGAAGGTCAGGTAAAAGCTAGCCTGGCAAACTTTGGCTGGACCAGTAGAATTTGGACCACTCCAAGAATATGTGTTGTGCACAACTTCAGAACTCAAAAGTTCATCTTCTGTGTGTAAAGATATATGGGCAGGAACTGGCAGCATGGCTCAGACCTAGGATCGTGTCAGGGGTCTGTTGGGGTCCTGAACCTGCTGTTTCTGAGGAAAATCCAAGAAATACTACAGTGGTCAGATATACTCACACTGAAGGAATTTATTCCTGATGGAATTTCTTCCTGGTCTTCATCAAGGTAAAAAAGCTCCATTTTTGCATTTTGAAGGGCAAATTGCCATCCTTGCAAGGAATTTAGTATCATACCACACCTCAGTGAGTGCCACCTAACAGGTATGTTATATGGACAGGAGGCAAAGGATTTCTCCATATACTCTTGCCTGTGTTCAGTTTTCTTCTTTCCATGTCTTTCACCCACACTGCTCTACTGTCAGTTTTATCCTGGAGACTTGTCCATGTGTAAGTTAAGGGGTATTTTTCCTGGTGTGGAGAAGAAAAACTGAAATCATTTTGCCACCCAGGAACAGAACCCAATCCCAACCCGGAAAAACAAAAAAACTGGCTTGGTAATAGAAATGGGTTCTCCCACTGGACTTCATGGGTTCAACTCAGCAGGTTTCCAGCACAGACATCCAGGGAATTTAGTAGTCATATTTGGTGGCTCTCCAGAGCTGGTTTGCCTTTTGCTTTCTATATCAATAAGGCCATAGTCAGACTGGCCTTACATACAGTATAAACCATAGTGATTGCTACTTATCAAAGCTACTTATCAGAAGAGATTACTTCCTCAATTTGAGATAAAGTAACCCCGATGGAGCCCTGAAGCTGGGAATCCATAACATCATCAAAATAGGTGAAGTAATTTGAAGATATTTTTAATATTAGAAGCCTCTGTAATGTACAGGAGTAGATATATCTTTCAAATAGCAATTGCAAGCCAAGGCCTCTGGTTTTCAGTGTACCAGGAGGTCTTGATTTTCTCCCTGAAATGTTTTCTCTATAAAAGTATTACTGCACTGAAGATTATCTTTAATAGTTTGGCAAGCTGAACTCTTCCAGGCCTACAGAGTCAGGCAAGCACTTTAACACAGTCAGGTTTCTGTCTGACTAGAGACAACTTTAATGTCTGAAAAGCTTGCAGCCTGTGAAAATGTATACACAATAAGGTCCTTTACCAAACAATTAATTGGGAAGGAGTAGAGGGATACTCCCTATCCTTCCTTGTTCCTTTAATATTTCTATTTCAAAAGACAGCTGTCAGTCCACAGCAATTTGTTCCAACACAGAGGTGCAGAAGATATCCTGGCCAACCATCTGAAAGATTATGATATAATTTTCCTCAGCACAGGGCTTCTGTTAAGTGAATTCTCTCTTGTTCCTTTTCCACAACTTTGAGAAAAACATAGGCTTTGTGTGGGCCCAATGGAGTAAAAGCAAAATAAACTAGCTTCTGCACAATGCAGCCTGTTACCACGGGCTCTTAAAGCTGGGAACTGTGGGGAATGTATCTGAAAATGTAAAAGGAGTGTGGTAGTCTTGGAATATGTAGTCAGAGCAACTACGCGTCAGGGAAGATCCTGGGGGGGATTTTGAGGAGGCTTAATATACTGGGAGAGGAATAAGAGACAGAAAGGGAAATGTTCCACCAGAATCACAGAATCATAGAACGGATTGAGGAGGAAGGGACCTTAAAGATCATCTAGTTCTAACCCTGTTGCCATGGGCAGGGACACCTCCCACTAGACCAGGTTGCTCAGAACGTCATCCAGCCTGGTATTAAACACTTCCAGCGATGAGGCATCCACCACCTCTCTGGGCAATCCATTATAGTGTCTCACAACCCTCATAGTAAAGAACTTCTTCCTAATGTCTAACCTAAATCTACCCTGCTCTAGTTTCATACTGTTGCCCCTTGTCCTATCATCACATGCCTTTATGAAAAGTCCCTCACCAGCTTTCCTGTAGGCCCTCCTGGCCTACTGGAAGGCCACAGTAAGGTCTCCCTTGAGCCTTCTCTTCTTGAGGCTGAACAGACCCAACACCCTCAGCCTGTCCTCATGGGAGAGGTGCTCCAGCCCTGTGATCATCTTCATGGCCCTCCTCTGGACGCATCACCAACAGATCCATGTCCTTCTTGTGTTGGGGTCTCCAGCTCCAGAGCTGGATTCAGTAGTCCAGGTGAGATCTCACAAGAGCAGAATAGAGGCACAAAATCACCTCCAACTTTTTTGATGCAGCCCAGGCGTCCTGGTTTGAGTGAGAACAGAACTAATTCTATTCAGTGATTTTACTTTTCAGTTCAGTTCTTCTAGCTGCACTTTCTGAAGTTAGCAGCTTGTTTTCACAGTGTCTGCTGCTGGCAGTGATAACACCCCGTGTTTAGAGTTACTACCAAGGGTCGGTGTGCAGACCAAGGCCACTGCTGGATCTTGTGCGCCACACTGGGGGTGCAGGAAAGTGAAAGGTGGCACCTGCAGGGAGGAGCAGACAGGGCAGGTGGCCCCAAACTGACCAACGAGGTATTCCATCCCATATACATCATATTCGGTACAAAGCAGAGGGATCTGGAGGGTCTATATGTTTTGTTTGCTTGGTTGCTTACTAGTTTTGTTTGCTTGCTAGCTTGCTTGCTCACTTGCTTTCTCTCTGGGGGCTCTTCTACCCTCTTGGACCGCTTTGCCAGCTTTGCTTGGCTTGGCTCAGGTCCTCTTTCAGTTCCTTCCTTGGAGCATCCAAGGAGGACTCTGTCCATTCTGCCCTCAATCCCAGTCTGTGTGTTCCTGAATCCGGTACCAGAATCCAGCTCCTGAACACAGCTTCCGTCTGCTGCGGGGCCCAGTCTGGGACTCCCCAGTGCCTGCTCCACAGCATCAGTGGTGCCGGTGATGTAATTACCAACAGGGGGTTGGGTTTGATACTGGTTTTGTATATATTTGTACATATTCCTTTTTTATTATCATTATTATTTTCATTTTCATAAAAGCTGTTCTAGTTTCATTTTCTAATCTCTAAGTCTCTCTTCCTTATTCCCCTTTCTTTTCCCCTGTAGGGAGGGAAGGGGGATAACAGAGAGCATCTGTTACTGGTCTAAGGGGCCACCCTGACCCTAAACTGTAACAAGAAGAAATAAAGACAACGAGAAACAACTGCTACCACGTAAATCCATGATGTTCCTATATTTTCAGTCTCTTTATACCAGGAAAAAAAAAATATAAATGGCAAAGGTACAAAGAAGCTTTAAAGGAATTACCAAAGTTAAACCCCAAACAATTAAAAAAAAAAAAAAAAGCATCTCGGAGAAACTTCAGTTGACAGGGAGTGGAGAAGTACAGCATAACAGATATAGAGTTGTCTAATGGTATAACAGAATTTAGAAATGGACCCTGGTATGCAAGAAATACATACAAATTTTCTCTTCAATATCTTTGGATTACTGAAATATCTTTAATTGGCATTAAAGATGTAGCTATCTTTTAGCAAATTCTGAAAAAAATGCATAGAACCCTCCAAAATTGTGTCTCTCTTGATGAGTTGACAATTGACTTTCTAGGGAAGCTGGATTTTACATGGTCACTAACAAAAAAAAGAGAAAGAAAACTTTGCAATAGAGAGTAAATTTCCTTCTTGCTCTTTCCTAGTTGCAGTTGACATTATATCCTTCCCTACAGCCTTCTGGGTTTGGGGTTTGTGGTTTTTTTAACCATATTTATTGTGATTATTACATTAATTGTGGATGCCTCATCCCTGGAAGTGTTCAAAGGCCAGGCTGGATGAGGCTTTGAGCAACCTCATCTAGTGGAAGGTGTCCCTGCCCATGACAGCAGGGTTGGAACTAGATCATCTTTAAGGTCCCTTCCAATCCAAACCATTCTATGATTCCATGAAACAGAGAATAGCTGTTCTCAATTACCTGAGAATTATTAAATGAGTCAGCAAGATCAAAAGCCCAAAAGGATATTTTTTCATACAGTACATAATTACACTGATGTTAAAAGATGTGGATATAAAAATTTTAAAATGGGTTCTTAATATGATTAGATAAATCATGAAAGAAACAAACAAAATCTATAAAAGATTAATTAAATACAGATATATAGTCCAGCTCAGGAAGTCCCAGAATTCCAGACTACTTCAGAAGCTCTTACTGTACATTTGCACTTTGTCTAGAATTTTTCCCAACTACCT
This sequence comes from Megaceryle torquata, assembly GCA_024611175.1. Lineage (NCBI taxonomy): Eukaryota > Metazoa > Chordata > Aves > Coraciiformes > Cerylidae > Megaceryle > Megaceryle torquata. Next base: position 20,023 of record JANIJG010010070.1, on the reverse strand, counting down.
GCTACTTGCCAGTGTCAGAAACATGATCTTGCACCTCTGCTCAAATGAAGATTTTTCTGTGTAATAGTAGATTATAAGTGTAATGTCTTAGTTTGAAAACAGAATGACAAATATAACACTATGATGTAAATGCTGAATATGAAAAAATATTTTTGGAGCCATAAATATGAATTCATTACACTCAAATGCATTAATTGAATGGCAAGATATTTTACAGGACATCTTTCCTCCTTAAAGGTTATATGCTTTGAACAATCAATTGACAATTATACACTAGTAAGATCTTTTACTGATATATTAATAGAAATCTTAGATGTATTTAGATATATACATATAATACATGAATGAAAGAACTTTTTGGAAACGTGGAAATGTGCATAATTATAACAGGTAAGCATATCCCTCTACTGTGAAAAATATTTCAAAACAGAGAAACAAATGAAAAATAAACCACCCCAAACATGTAAGCCTTTTTAAAAACTATCCCCATGCCATATACTTTTACATATGGCAATAAGTTAATTTTAAATGCCATTCACCACAGATTTTTAAAAATACTTAATTAAAACATTCCTAGGATTTTCACACTTTGCTTATATTCCCATTGACAATTACTGTATTTCCCTTTTGTGTGGACAATATTTGGTATTATTTTCTATTAAAAAGTTGACTTTTCAAAGTAACTCCCCATATAGCTTAAGCAGTAACATTTTCAAGTTGTTTGTTCACAGAATATTAATGTCAGGCAGGTCTCTATTTTTTCCCCCGGTGTTTGGCTGCCCTGAAACAGCACTTTTAAGCACAGGCTTAGTACTCCCCACTTAAGGGAATGAATAAAAGAATTTTCAATTTAATAAAAAAGATTTCTGAACCAAAACCACCTTTACCACCTGTGATGAACTGTCAGCTAGAGCAGAGTTTTGAAAACAAATGTAAAAGCTATGTAATTTTAAACTGCTCTAAGACAGGGTTTCTCTTTGAAATTTAGTTGCCCCCAGAGAACTCTTGTCTGCCTGAAGCAATTGCTGTGATCAGCCTTTCGGCCACCCTGGTACAGAGGAGAGCTGCTGGCAGCTGCCAACATTTTAAGCTCCACAATGCACAGACTTACTCTGATGACCAATAAGCACTGAAAGTGTTTGTAGCCATTTAATTCTTACATTCACTTCACCATTCCTATTGCTGCTGTTCTGGAAGGATTACCGACTGTCCTACCACAACCCCTGATGATAGTTTAAGAGCACAGTGAATGGACACTAAACAAAAATACAGCAGTGACCCTCCTCCTACAGCCCTGCTGCAAGAGAATAGAATAGAATAAGTAAGTTTCTTTCTACTTAAACTCTAGTTTTGGCAAGTTTTTTACTCTGTTACTGGATAGTCACATAGAAAATCTGCCCTTGAGAAATCCAAATAGGTTGGAATTTACAAACCACTATAAGCAACACGGCAGTGCTGAGATGTGACTCATAAGCCCATTTCTGAAAACGGGCCCACTTCTAATATATTAAGAATGAAGTCCTGTTGCCAAGTAAGACAACATCTGAGGAGAGTCATTTAAATGTTTGCATGTTTCAGTCCCTGACTTTGTTTATTCTGTGCTGGATCTGTGTTGCATATAACTAGGCATCATGTATTTCAAGAACTTCAGTATGTACAAAGACACTAAAACCAATCTCCGCTGATGTGAAGTGATGTCAAAATAAGTACTTTGTGTCATAATGACATACGTTCTTTCCATTTGCACTTGTTCTATTGCATGCATAAAAATACCTACAAGGACAGAAAAAGCTTTCAGTCACACAAACCTTTGGGACATGCAGTCATATTATACTCCAGCTGCTTTACCTTAAGTTGGCAATTTACATATGTTGATGAAGTTAAATATTTCTTTATTAGATCCCTGTACCAATATCACTTCCTACATTATGTAGGAACTACATACAGCCATGCCACAGCACCTTTTCTAAGGATGCATACATTTCAGTAGAATAGTAAAATGCATAAATTTTATTGTGTTTTCCTTGCCTCAAAATGCTAATAATATAAATAAAAACACAAAGAAGAAAGGTTATTACCTCTGTCCATGTTATCTCAGTTTGATTAAGTGCCAGAATCCTCAATTTTGAAAATACACTGGATACCAAAGGTGATGTAGATGGAAATTTAATTTTGTTTTCACTGTGTAAAAAGAATAATTATTAGCATAATTAATACTTTTTTAAATTTAAGTCAATAATTTGGAATTACATATTAAAGGCAAAAACAATTTACACACAAAAAAAATTCACTGCCAAGGCGTCACAAATTTTAGAATACTGTAAAATATCCTTCTAGGCTATATTCAAATGTAGTCTTTCCTAATTTACTTTCCTACTTCATAAATGAATATTTACTCATCTGTGGCTTTCTTCTCCCTTAAGTTTTGAATATGAAAAGAATTATTTTCACTATTAAATGAAACAAAGTCAGATTGGGGCTTAAATTTATGTCAGTTGAAAATAAAGAGCCCACATGACTATCCAGACCTCAGTAAACCAAAATTATGTAAAATCCACTCTCAAAAACAAAACAACACTATAAAACAGTTAAAAAGACCCTCAGAATCTGCAGTCTTCAAAATAGTTTTCATTACTCACCCACGAACAAGTTTTTCTTTCTTTCCTAAGGCCTGACCTACCTGCATATTTTGATAAAAATCTCTCAGAGTACTTACACTTACGGGTTAAATTTCTCCATTTAACAAGCTTAAGACACCTGGTAGATGGCTAATCACTTTTACTGTTCTTCCAACATTCCTCACAAAAAAAAAAAGAAAAAAATCACTAAACAGACTTACCTGCTAATGTCTTTATATTTTAAAGTAAACAGAAGGCCAAAAGACTAGAAACCAAATTCAGACTATTTAGTTTATAGTCATAAGTGTGAGATTCCAGCATGAATCCCATTTTGCTTTCCAATTTTATCACAAACAACTTCTGAAAACCAGTCTAAACCACACTTCTCAACAACAGAAAACTGAAAAGATTATTCTAGGTGAATTAAAATAAATTCTCAGTATTCTTGTGCATGCTGATAATAACAAATCATGACAAAATATGCTCCAGGCGAAGTTAGACTTACAAATAGCACCCAAACAGCTGTTCAGTGCTAAATAATAAAGAAAATGGAATGCCTACATCTATTTAAAAATATATTTTTGTCAAATTAACTATAAGAACAAATTAAAAAAAAAATGGGGTAATTTTTTTCATTAAACTAACTTGGTACAGGTATCAATTTAGATCACATCACTTTCAGTTATTTTAGTTACATTGTGTGTGCTGTACAATGAAGGCTTTAGAAGCTGCTAATCTCAACACAGATCTCCAAGACTCTCAAAACATTTTATTTTTTGTTTCAGCCTTCAGTCCTATTGTGCTGCTGCTGTCTTCAATGATTAGCATGACATCCAAAAAAGCTGAACAGCTCTGCTTGAAGAGTCAGCAGTCATAGTGTTAACTTTGATGATAAAACAAACTTCCAAACAGCTATAACATCAGCTTCTCAAAATTAGTGGTTTAGGCTGCTACATGTTTACAAACTTTAATTCACTGTGTCAGTTCACACCAGAAAATTATTCTGGCATGTGCCACCTACGGCATATCTATGTGTACTAGAAATGTTCTTTATTTTGAAAATATTTTGTGAATTCTTTCTTGTTTTGATGCAACTGAAGCTTTATTTAACAAAACATCCCTCCTTTTCCAATGTCATCACTGTACAATAGATCTTCCCCTAGGTCTGTCACCATGATCCACAGTTCTTATCAGCATCATTTCAGGACATGAATTAAATAGGTCTTGGGATACTTAATGTTTGGTTAAAGCATTATAGATATTTCAGTTTGGTGTCAAGACAGTGTTGCTAAGCATAACTCAAAAATAAGTGGGTTCCTAAATAAAGACTTGCCTGGGCAGTCCAAATATATCAATAATAATAAAAACAGAGATAAAAGTCTTCAGACACTTGGAATGACTTTAAAAGAGAATGAAAATACATTTACTTTACAGTTTTAAAATGTAGGAAAAAAAAAAAATAAATCTAAGCTCATGAGAAAAACCCAATTAGGTTTGCAAAGCCAGAAGGCAAACAGATAGCTACTGCTAAACCTAACTAAAAAATGCTAAGCAAGAGTTTTAAGTGATAAGGATGTGTTACTAGTACTTTCACAGGCAGGCAGTGAACTCCTGCAACAACACCACCTCAAGGTCTTGGCTTCTTCCGAGGGGCACATCTGCTCGCAGAGTCTCTGCACCCTGCCAGTGCCACACAGACCCTATGCACAAGTATCCAGAGAGAGGAACCCGCTGCACGTGCACACAGCAAATGCAGCTATGCCAGATGTGAAACCAGTCTCCTTGCTGAATCACGTGCTCACTGCACACATGCAACGTGGATACATACACATGCTGTATCAGTTCTGCCTTGGGGAAAACTGAGCTTTAAAATCAAAAGAATTAATGGTCTTAGATGTCACAGAAGTGTATAAGAGCATCTTATGACACTGTAAACCTATGTTTCTATATGCCCTGTGTTGCTCATTTCTATAAAAGTGCTCTATTTTTTTTTTACTTTCCATATAACTGATTAAAAGAGTCTACAGCAACCTGTAAAAAACCTATAATGCACTTTAATCCAGCCTCCCTACCCAACAAGCCAATTTGCATAAAAATGATGAAATCTGTTACACAGAACATACTGACAAATGCCTAAATTCCTGTAAATGTTTAATGACTGAAATCTGCATTCTATTTATAGCCAATTCAGGATTTTTTCTAATTTTACAAAACTTCAGTCAACATCCATCTCTCTGAGTACTTCTCCAGAATTTAGTTTTACATAGATGCTCATCTCCTAGGATTCTAGTCTTTCCTTGAAAAGAGATGTCTGAAAAATATAGCACACACACAAGTTGTTTAAGGACAAGATTTGAAAAAAAAGTATTTAAAAACTTAGCAATGAGCATATTGCCTTTAAAAAGTTGACACCGTATCTAAATAGCTGCTGCTTTTTTGTCCCTACACCAAAAGAATAGAAAACTAAGTATGAATACCTGATATTAAGTGTTTCCAGATTTTGAATGTGAGAAGCAATAGCTGTTACTGTCTCCCAAGATGATATCAGATTTTTTGACAGATTTATATGCCTGATACCTGAAATGTCACATTAAGAAAAAGAAACTTATCTCAAATATGAATTTTCTTTTTCAGGAATTAGAATTTTTTTTTTCTTTAACCATATAAACAGAAATAGATTACACTTGTTTGGGCTATGAGATACTGCTGTTCAGTTACAGCAAATTTGATTTTGATTTGTGGTATGGAAATATCTTATAGTTTTATAGAAAAGTATAACTTTACAAATCCTAAAATGAATTAATTTCTGTATTGACAGGAACTCTTACAAGTCCTTATAAATGAACAAGTGATACCTGTTCTGTATTTCTGTAATACCATTACAACACACAGTATACTGAATACATTATTTATTATATATTGGAAACTTCTGGTGCCTACAGAACATATCAGTTGCATTTTTAAGGGCTTATCTATTCTTGAGTTAAATTAAAAAAATCCCCAACATTGCTGGCACAATTTCCCTCTCAAAAACTGTAGGCATCTACTTTTTAGCTTTGTAAATATTGCATCAAGCTTCTAAATATAAACTGCAGTTCAAACATTTTTTTAATAAAAGGGTCCAAATATAATTAATTGAAGTGAACACTTGGAATACTAAAATATGTACTTCATTTGTGGTATCATGCAATAGAGCAAAAAAGGATACTAGAACATGTTCTGCTGATTTCCTCCTTCTGACCAGCATGGCTCACTGCACACTCACGCACTGAGATATCCACCAGTTGGTTCAGCTGGCTAAATGAGAAAGAACATTCCGTTAAGGAATTTTCAAAAATAAATAGGTACATTATGTAAATACCTGATTGTTACAACTAAAGAATATCCTTTTCATATATATTATCTCCTTAAGAATTAGCAGTGAGCAGACTGCTACACTGCAGCATCTTTCTTACTCAAAAATGGACACATCTCTATTTTTTGCCTTTATATTACTACTACAAAATAGGTCTGGCTGAACCACAGTGTCTACTCCCCCCTAAAACCACAACCAACCCTCATTCAACTGAAAAAAAAGAGTGATAATCAGAGAAAATATAGCTATGTAAATTGGAATTTAATTAGAGGTTCCAAGTTAAACAGGTTTCTTGCAAAACTTTTTGCAAGCGGTTCTAAGTTATTTGGGCATTCTTTGTACGATTTATCAAAAGAGACAAAAAAAAAAAAAAAAAAAGAACATTTTCTACTCCTTACTGTGTTCTGGAAGACAAAGGGATAATAGTTATGAAATAGCACCTCAGAAGGGAACTGCCACCTACCGAACTGATACCTTTCTACTGCTGGAGGTCATTAAAGCTGCAATCTACTGCACATCATTAAGTTACTTCCTTTCTTACCCTTCTAGGTAAATGAACGTGACATGAACTGACTGAAAGACTTCTTCACTAAGAGTACAGTGACTTTCTGTCTTCCTTCTCTTAGTTACACAGTCATAACTGATATAAGTAAACACAGATGAAAAAATACTGTAAAATATTTTAAAAAACCCAACCCAAACATCTATTTAAAAAGGACCATGCATGTGTTTGAGGACTAGCAATACCATGATAATTTATCCCATTCATTTCTCCCCAAGTATCATCACCTCCTACTTTGTGAAATCAAAATGAAGACTGTGAGCACTAAAACATGGCATAATCCCAGTTCCTATCTGTAAAACAGGTAAATTATGAAGTCACAATAGGAAGATTTCTTGTCTCTTCCATCATAGTAAAATTTGCCTTATTTTTGGAGCTATGACAATATTATATGCAAGGCAGACAGTTTCTTTCCTTACTGGACTAATCAATCGCTAAGAGTTTATCTTAGATTTTCATACATTACACTTGCCTTTGTTGCTCTGCAATAGAATCCATGCCAACAAATTCCACAGTCTTCTTTCCAAATAATACTGTATGCTCTGTACCATGTTGAACATCTTGCTTATTATCCAATCCATACCGATCCTTTACTGCAGTAAGAAAATCTACTCCAAAATTTGCCTTGTTTGGCCGGATAAATGATCCTCCTCTGGGATGCCTAGAACAGAGCAGCCAGGAAGAGATGAAATATGAAAAGTTATCATAAGAATAGCTACTCTCAAAAGTACAAATTACTACTTTTTAAAAATACCGAGAACCAAAGCAGTCAGAAGGCAGAAGTCTACAGGCTAATTTTAGACATCCCTGTTCCCATTCAGCGAGACCAGGTAAGACTTGATAGTATTTGAACCAGTAAGTTGACATTGTGAAATGCCACAAGAACTGAAGCACCAAATCTAAAAAAGTGTTTACATATCAAAATTACAATGTCAGTGCCATTATGACAAATAACTGCTGTTGTTGCCATACTCATTATGAATTAAGTTTCTGCCTATGGATGGACACAAAGTTATCTAAATCATACAACAAATGTGTCTGGAGTTTTACCACAGCCTAAGGCCCATACAAATATTCAGAATAATTATTGCCTCATTATGTTTGAATTGAAGAACTCACTTGTAATTCTAATTCATCATTCTGATGACTGGAGGTTGACCAATGTGACACCCATCCACAAGAAGGGCTGGAAGGAGGATCCAGAAAACTATAGGCCTGTCAGCCTGGCCTCCGTGGCTGGCAAGGTTATGGAGCAGATCATCCTGAGTGCCATCAATCAGCACATATAAGACAACCAGGAGCTCAGCCCCATGGGTTTAGGAAAGGAAGGTCCTGCCTAATGAATTTGATTTCATTCTATAACTGGGTGACCCATCTGGTAGATGAGGGGAAGGCTGTGGATGTGATCTGCCTAGACTTTAGCAAAGCCTTTGGCAAAGTTTCCCACAGCACCCTCCTGAAAAAGCTGGCAGCCCATGGCTTGGACAGGTGCACCCTTCGCTGGGTTAAAAATTGTCTGGAAGACCGGGCACAGAGAGTGGTTGTGAATGGTACCACATCCAGTTGGTGTCTGGTGACCAGTGGTGTCCCCCAGGGATCAGTATTGAGCCCCATTCTATTCAACATCTTTACTGATGACCTGGATGAGTGGATCAAGTCTACTCTTAGTAAATTTGCAGATGACACTAAGTTGGGGGCGAGCGTTGACCTGATGGAGAGTTGGGAGATGCGGCAGAGGGACCTGGACAGGCTGAGTCAATGGGCTGAGGCCAATAATAAGAGCTTTAACAAGACCAAGTGTAGGATCCTACACTTTGGCCACAGTAACCCCCTGCAGCGCAGACCAGGGGATGAGTGGCTGGATAGCGGCCTGGCAGAGAGGGACCTGGGAGTACTGGTTGATTACCAGCTGAACATGAGTCAGCAGTGTGCCCAGGTGGCACAG
>JANIJG010010070.1:0-11443 GCA_024611175.1 Megaceryle torquata | reverse complement strand
ATGCCCCATCCCTGGAACTATTCCAGGTGAGGTTGGTCAGGGCTCTGAGCAACCTGCTCTGGTTGCAGATGTCCCTGCTCCTTGCAGGGGGGTTGGACTAGATGACCTTTAGAGGTCCCTTCCAACCCAAACCATTCTGTGATTCTGTAAGACAGTGCATCCTTTTCCTTCCGTCCACACAAATTACAAGATGCAAATCTCACCACTTGGAACTTTTATACAAACTCAAAACTTCTAAAAAATTCTGATACTAACTCACTAACAATTTTGAAACTGAATACTCAACAGAAGTATCCACCTATGTTCTGTACAGTCCTGTGAAGTTTCTTAGTTTTTCTTGAGCACTAACAAAACTTTATTTTGTGACAATTTCTTATCATGCAATTTCTTTGACAATTTCTATCACAGTCAGCAAGGAAACACAGTACCTAAGAAGAATAAAAGAGACAAGTTGTGGGAACATTATCACAGAGTGATCTCATAGAAGGATCAGACAGAAAACAGCAGGAAGAAAATAGGTAGTTATGATTACCTGTCTGCCTTCCAGCTGAGAAGAGTGCAGACTTTAGTTGGAAAGCACCCAGGAGAAAGAAATCACTTATGTAAATAAAACTCCTCTTTCAAAACAGCATGTAAGTGTCAAATGGTTAATTAGCAAACAATAATAAAAACCACCAATGTTACAGAGGTCAAAGTTCTCTCAGAAAAAAACCAAAACATATCATTAACTAGAGACCTGTAATCCTATGGACCTATTATGAGAAGATGAAATAGCTTGAGCACTATATAATCACATTTTTATTAAAAAAAAAAATCAGTACTGGAAATTGCTTGTGACAGTTTAATTCATCAAAATTTCTAATACTTATTTAAGTATTGTCGTATCCTAAAGAAGGGTCTGGGTAGAAGATTGCTATTATTTACTTGAAAAATATTTTCAGTCTAGTTTTGTAGTGACATGGGCAAAGATTAGGAAACATGCAGAAAAGATATGCTCTTAGAGAATGTAAATCCAGTGTGTATTTTCATGTTCAATAATCATTTTCAATTCTACACATTTTTAATCCAGTAAACTTCTCTTAAGCCTTCTGTTGAACATCTTCATAGCATGCAAACATTAAATTATAAACTTCCTCAAATGTAAAAATTATGTAACTTTTACTGAACGCTACTTCTTAAAGCAGTAAATGATATTTTCACCATCTTAATACCTCTTACCTGTGAATTATGACTTAATTAAATGCAAAAGTGATAAACAGCTTTACAAATAGCGGGTAATGTAGGACACTCTACTTGGGGCTCAGGAAAGAAAACCTGTGCTCTTGTCTATCTGCAATTCACCCTAGGTCTTGCTGTATGTTTATTCTGACATCTCCTGTCCTTTTTCCTATCACCTAGATTTGCCCCATTTTGCCATCACCATCACTCTGCACTCAACAGTCCTGCTACAATTTTTCCCTCTGCTCTCCCCAGCCTTTTCACCAGATATAATCTGGACCACATCTGCATCCCTCCATTTATCCCTGGCACAGCCAAGCCCTTTGGGTCCCTCCATCACCGTACCCATCCCTAAGCCCAGTTCTGTCCTCTCAGGTCACCATTTCTATTGGCATCTCCTTCCCCATTGTCTTTGCAGGAGCCAGTTCTATCCCTAGGAAAAAAAAAAAAAAAGAAATGCAAAGGAAATGAGCTACCTTGCCCCTTGTCATTTGAAGCTACAGGTGAAGTATGGTGTATTTCTCTCTCTCTCAAAACCCTTCTACTTTTTGTTTTGATTATAGCAAGACCATAGTTTTTTTTCCCTCCTGTTCCTATCACTTCCAAGCACTATGCATGCTATCTTATCTAATGTATACTCGAATTCATTCCACAGCCTAAGTTTCTTTTTCAATTCCATTCTATTAATTTGACCTACTTTTTCAAGAACTGTCACAGAGAATGACAGAAAAAGAGACTGCAATAGGAACCTATTTTCAGGCAAAATGATTGTGTTCAAGGACAGAGGTCACTTACCTGTAACTCATTTGACACTAAAACACACTGCCTGTATTAACTTTCACACTAGGGAATGTGAACTGTACAAGCCATCTATACACATCAACCAGCCACTGTACAGCACCTGGACTCATGAGAAAGCACATCTCTTAGCAGTCAGTCTCCATAGGTAGGAACTAAATGGGTAAATTCTCATCTAAACACTGATCCAGCATACATATAATGAGATGGAAGAACCTGTGGATCAACCTGACTTAACATCAACATTGAAAAGTCTGATAACAGGGATTTTTGCTCCCACATGTGTAAAATGTCTTGTAGCCAGGACAACACACTGGAGATATTAAGTGGTAGAAGATATGCCCCAAATTCCTTAAGCAGAAAATCTGGAATATGCCCAAGTGGGGCTCTGGCAAACAGCTGGCTCTGGTTAATACTGACACTTCCTACCAACTTTTAAAATAGAGAAGTTGACCCCAATCTCAGAAGTCTGCTTGTAGGGCACTTCCTATTTGTGATTCAGTAGCCTGAAGCAATATAGCTCATCTGCTAACATGCCCAGGGCCCTTGAAAAGTATTCATTAAATTTCAGATTAGCTATCAGCTTCCACTGGTTAATAATTTCCCTGAATATGGAGGAAATCTGGCATCATTCTTCTTTGCTAATGTAAAACAAAGTGGAGGTGCTGCTTACCATTACAGGTATATAATGGATGGTTCTTGATATGCTAGAGAAATGTCACACATATACACTTCTCAGTACCTGAAGAATAATGCAGTAGTACACAAACTGTGTTGTGCCAACAGTTACACTCCACTGCTAAAGCAAGCTTCTGAGCAAAGGAGAGAGAGATCTTGGCTTTATCAGCCTAGATGGTCAAGGTGGATGGAAGGGCTTCTTTGTCCACTACTAGATTATTTGTAATGATGACTGAAGTTCTTGCAAGTCTACTCTAGTCAAACATAAACAAAAGCTTAGTCTGACTTTTCACTAAACAAGGGAAGAAAGACATCTGCAGTTCAAGATCCTAAGGTTCTGCTGGAGCACAGGACACATTTGAATAGTGGTTAGGGACAACAATTTTGTTTCGACACTGTTCTATTGACAGCAGAGAGTGTAAGTCTCTGCTGGGTACAGTGACACACTGTGAAACAATCAAAATTTCCTAATCCAGACCTCCCAAGGCTAAAAGGCATCTTGGGCCCACATTCTCCCCTTGCTAAATGGCAATCACTTTTTTTTTTTCATAGATGCTAAAATGATATTGACATCTTCCTGTATTTGAAGAGTTTGTTTATGCTCTAATTAGATACTCCTGGAGCTGATTCTGTCATTCTTGAAGGAGAGGTAGTCTAAACATATTCTTTTGCGCAGGAACACAAATATCTTGCTAACAGTAACAACATCTGGTTGGTCACAACTGCTGTCTATAAATTTAAAAACATGTCTATAGACAACTTATAAAACTCACTGAAGAAGTAAGAAATGAAAACATGTAACACCTTTTCTAGGATAAGTTGGCATTTCAGGAGCACACAAACATATGAAAGTCAAAGCTTCCACCAGAATAAAAATAACACAAAGGGGGGAAAAGGCCCCAAAGATCTGAAAATCAATTGCAATTCTACCAGGCTGAAAACATCACAGAAACAAGCTTCACTATACTTTCCTCCATTTCTCTGGCTTTCTGTGAAAGGCAAATGTGGAAAGATGGATTGCAATTTAATATGGTCAATACTTGTAGTAACAGTATCTGCTGAAATATCAGGATTCATATGGAAAGTGAGCTGGGAAGAACAAAACATAATTCTTTAGCAGCGGGGTAGGGGAACATGTTCCTTTCAGTTATGACTCCAAATGTGTCATATAGCAGATTGCTATTCCCATTTCGTGAGGAAAGCAGAGAAGTATGTCATCTGCTGCAAGGGAATCAACACATCTCCCCCAGCAAAATGGCAGTGATAAACAGTGATAAACACCGGTGTAAACACTGTATGTGAAAGGAATACCCAATACTGACTGAGAGGAAGGCTAAGGGAGAAGACCCTTCTGCCAGATTAAATGGGGGGAGGACTCCAATTGACAGGAAGCATAAAAGAAGCTTGAACATAAAAGAAGCTTGAACTGTGGGGAGAAAGGAGAAGGTGTTGAGAGCAGCCATCAAAGGCACCCCACCAGCAGCACATCTTTGCCTAGGTCAGAGAGAGCTGCCTCCTGATCAGATGCCAGTGTAAGCCTGTGCCCAACAAGAACAGACATCACGGGGAACAACATATACATCCCACATCTCAGTGCACATCTGTAACCTCAGGGGTGCTTTCTACCAGCATGCACATCAATAGACTACAGGAAGCATCGCAGGGACACAGCAGCTGGACCACCCATATCTCCCATGGGAGGTGTGTGCAGCTAAGGCACTTGCCTTCCCAGGGGAAGTGTGTGACTCGCATTGCCCACAGGAGTACATGCATATAACTGTGTGAAGGGGTCTATGGGACAAGAACTTGTTTGAAAGCATACTTATGTTTCAAAAGCTTTTTTTTAAAGCATTCCTTTCAAAATTACCTTAAAAAGAATTTTTAAAATGTCCTTTCATTGCATTTGTTTACAGTACAACCTACTCCATCAGCTGCTTCTGCTTATGAGTTTCAGTGAGTGAGCAACATGGGATTGTAAGCAAAGGATACTACTGACAAGGTTTGAGGAAAAAAGAATAAATTTTTTTATATGTATATATAATATAAAGAAACCAAACAGTAGTAATAAAGAGGTGACATTTTAGATTGTGGGGCTTAGTTTGGATTTTTTTAGCATTTTTTATCAAAAAATAAGGTGACCACATTTTACTTAAGTTTGTCTACATCTTCACAATTGGTACATGAACTACAAACCGATCAGTCTGCACAGAGAAAGTTATGTCTGTGAGTCATGGCTGACTGCTACAACTATCACTTATTCTCTTAGAATCCAGAAGGACTTTCTCTGATTGGAACAAAGCAGAATATAAAGAAGAGGTATTGTAAGAATAACATGTTTAAAGTTCACTGCATTTAAATTTGTTATGGGCATAGGTAGCTTCACACAAAAAGCTGATTCTTACAAGAAGAATTGAGATCACTACCTGAGATGTGATCTCCTGGGAGCACAGTAATGGTTGTTAGGAAAGCAAGAGTCTATGCACATGTAAAGCACTCAAGTTTCTGAAAAACATCCACATGTTCAATTGCTTCTTCTGTCCAGAAATATTTGAAATGACCAGCTAATTATTTTTATTATTTCTCCTACAGCAGAATATGAATATATATCTACCTTCAGCTTGAAAACAGCTTCAATTCAATTTAAAGCATTTAAAAACCAACTTCTGCCAATACATTCATTCAAACAACATGGCTGCTCTAAGATCATAGTTTCCAATTCTTTAGCTAAGAAAAAATCAGCAATGTTGAAATTTTATTTTGCATTAAGCGTGCTTAAGCCTTGGTTTATTATTAGTATTATTCTTAGATACAAGGGGGGAAATATCCAGTCCTCAAAGGGGGAGTTTTATTTATTTTTCTAAGGAACAGATTTTATCATCTCATTTGCTGATAACGAGGTCTCTAGGGCTTCCACCTTTCACAAATGTAGAAGTTAAGAAGATAGAAACTAAATATTGATTTGCACTACTGAACATAATCTACCCCTTCCCTGTTTATGCCTGTTTGGCTACAGGTAAGAGATAGTATTCCCACAAAGCATTTCAAAATAGCTACTTTTTAATTTTGCATTTTTTAATAGATAAATTCTTCTGCTGATTCAGTCTGAGACCAAACAGTTCTACTTGCTGGCTTAAGAACCACTTTGATCTGAACTGATAATGAAGTATATTCTTTAACAAGCCCTGAACTGCTGTCACGTCTCAATACAAATACAGTAGCCTCCTTTGCTACCTCAAGGAATTCCATTTGTCCCCAGAAGACCTTTTGGTAGAAACAAAAATAGATCTACTTAGCTCACAATATAGAATTTTTTTTTTCTTCTATGTGACATTTTACAGCAACAGTCCTAAGTCCCTTCCATATAATATTCTTCTATAAGAAAGTGACAAGACTCATCACTCATAAAAGTGGAACTGATCACCATTTTCACAAGCTGAAAACATACTCTCAAAGGTTAGCAAATGCATGCACTGTTACTACATGTTTTTAATTATTCTTTTGGAGGAAATTCTCCTAAGAATTTTTCTCTGTTGAATCATCCATTGAGAGCAAAGCAAAGCGTATGTACAAACACACCACCTCTGGCTCTGGAAAAAAAAAAATAATCTGTGAACTACGAGTCAAAGCTAGTGAGACTCTGGAAAACTGTCACTACGCACTTTTCTTGTTCACACTTCTCTTGTCATCTGCTATTAGCCAACATCAGAGGCAGGAAACTAAGCAAGACAAGTCTCTGGACTAACTTCATCCAGCTATTCTTATGACTTTTGTTCACAAGGAAGTTGAAAAAAAATAAAATAGCTTATGCTCTCATCAATGGATTTAGCTTTTTCAAGATAATTAACATGAAAAATTAATTTCAGAGAAAAGTCTTATGTTTTCCAACAAACCAAAGCAAAAACACATCCAAAAGCAAGACCACAGACAACTAATTTATTTTCTTGGTTTTTCACTTTCTTTCATATTTTCAAAAGCCTTCTATTAATTCTGAGTGCTCACTGTCATAGGATTTTATTTGTATTAGATTCACTTCATTTCAATGAGCACTTGAACAGCGAGGAACAAACTGTAATCAAACCGCCCTTTTACAGTTATTACCAGGCTTGGAAAGCAGGAGGTGGAAAAAGACCTAGAAATCTCTCCACTTCATCTCATTAACATAAGACTGGCTGTAATCCAGTGGTCAAAACAAACATTCTTGTAACACCACATCCTTTCTCCAAAAGCTGCCAATAGAAAATGGTTGGGAAAAATACAACAACAGGGCAAGCATTTTAATGAGAGACGCAGAATATTCTCTCATCCTTCACCACTTCAGTGCTCAGAGCTAGTAGCCCTTAAATACTAAGGGCCTCAGGTGACTTCTACTCTATTAATTCATCCAGTAATTTTTTTAACTCACAAACTTTTAGCTGCTACATTGTCCTCTGACATGGAAATGAACAGCTTGTTGCTGTTAGCATCAACCCTAGAGTCTTGCATTCCCCAATGTTACGTGACCAGGTCTTTAAACTTAAATGCAATGCATATATATACTTCAAAAAACCCCATATAGCTACACTGTGTTTTGCAAATATTAAATGCAAGTGAACATACTTAATTCCTCACAGATACAAATAAAAACCAAATCATTATCAGAACCTGGCAATTTCCCCTAACAAGATAGACTTAAGTCATTTTAAGTCCAAATCTAAACAGTATTTGAGACCGTTAATACAGAGCAGTATTTCACTTGAGAAGTACCTAAGGATGGTAAGTAGGACAGACTGATTTCCTTACTAAAGTTCAAGATCTTAACCTACTAAAGGTAATAGTAATAACATCCAAAAGTCACATTTTGTTATATACCTCTGAAAACATGACTTGCATTTCCTAAATATTTACCATATTCTATTCCCTTTAACTGGATTAATAACAATGTAACAGCCTTTATGGCATAGCCTAGCCAGTGTTCAGATTTATTATCTTTCTAATATCAGCCAGCCACTAACAAAAAGTTTTGCCCTAGAAATTGCTGGAGTGCATTTTCTTATGACCATCTTGTCAATACACATGACATGCCAACACTGTCATCAACTCACCTGCACTTAAAATACTGTGTTCCTTCATAGGTACCATCATGCTTTCCCCTCTGAGGATCATCCCATTCCACGCCAAGCCAAATTCCTGAAAAATACAGTAGATACATTTTCAAATTTATGGCATCATAGCCATAGAAATTATGGTTAGAATGAACCTCTGAAGTTCATCTGTCTTAACCTTCTTTCTCAAAGCAGGTGAAAGGTTGGACTAGATGGTCCTTGAGGTCCTTTCCAACCTGGTATTCCATGATTCTATGATTAACACCAGCACTAAAACAGGTCAGACAGGTAAGTCTTTACCTAGACAGATCTTGAGAATCTCCAAGCATAGAAAGATTCCAACTTACCTGGGCAGCCTATTCCACTGCTGTGTTACTTTTGTGGAGAAAAAGACTTTCCTGCTGTTCAGTTTAAACCTTTCCAGCCAATTAATGGCCATTGTCCCTCAATCTAATACTAGTAAGAAGAATTTGTCTCTGTTATCTTTGTAACCATCTATGAGACAGCTGCGGGTAGCTATTAGATGCTACTTAATCTTCTCTTCATCACATTAACCAAACCCAGATCCCTCAACCTCTTTCACACATATATGGTCTATGCTCTTGACCACCTTGGCAGCCCTTTACCAGATCGTCTTTAGTTTGTCCACAACCCTCCTGAACTGGGATGGTCCCAACACAGATATATTATTCCAACTGCAACCTTATCAAGAAACTCCCTCCCCAGAGGGGGATAACAGCTTCTTTTCATTTGTTGGCCATGTTCATTGTTCTAAGGTAACCCAGTACAACACATATCTTGCTTGTGACAGAACCTCACTGTTGGCTCATATTCCTGACAATATCCACCTTAACTCCCAAGTCCTTTACAAGAGACCCTGTGGGTTGCTTGTGCTTCCTGGTCTGTACTGATAAACAGGTTTATTTCACACTACATGTGGAGTCCTTCGGGGATTGGTACTTGGACCAGTGCTGTTTAACATCTTTGTGGGTGACATGAACTGTGGTATCAAGCACGCCCTCAGTAAGTTTGCCAATGACACCAAGCTGCGTGGCGCAGTGGACTCATGTGAGGGAAGGGATGCCATCCAGAGGGACCTGGACAGACTGGAGAGGTAGGCCTGTGCCAACCTCATGAAATTCAACAAGGCTAAGTGCAAGGTCTTGCATGCAGGGTGGGGCAATCCCAAGCACAAACACAGACTGGGTGACAAGTGGATTGAGAGCAGTCCTGCAGAGGACTTGGGGGTGCTATTTAATGAAGTGCTTAACATGAGCTGGCAATGTGTGCTGGCAGCCCAGAAAGCCAACTGTATCCTGGGTTACATCAAAAGATGTGTGGCCAGCATGTCAAGGGAGGTGATGCTGCCTTTCTCCTCTGCTCTTGTGAGACCCCACCTAGAGTACTGCGTCCAGCTCTGGAGCCCCCAACAAAATAACGACATAGATCTGTTAGAGAGGGTCCAGAGAAGGGCCACAAAGATGACCAGAGAGTTGCAGCACCTCTTCTAAGAGGACAGGCTGAGGGAGTTGGGTCTGTTCAGGCTGGAGAACATAAAGCTCTGGGGAGACCTTATAGCAGCCTACCAGTACCTGAAAGGGGCCTACAGGAAAGCTGAGGAGGGACTTTTTCTAAGGGCATGTGGTGATAGTACAGGTGGCAATGGTTTTAAGCTAGAGCAGGGTAGACTTAGATTAGACATTAGGAGGAAGTCCTTTACTATCAGCGTGGTGAGAGACTGGAACTGGTTCCCCAGGGAAGTTGTGGATGCCTCATCCCTGGAAGTGTTTAAGGCCAGGCTGGATGAGGTTTTGAGCAACCTCATCTATTGGGAGGTGTCCCTGCCCAAGGCAGGGAGGGTGGAACTAGATGATTTTTAAGGTCCCTTCCAACTCAAACCATTCTATGATTCTGTGAAATTTATCCTCCTTGAACCTCTTAGGCCCAAACCAGAAGTTCATAAAGCTTGCTCTGGATTGCAATTCTACCTTTTGTCACGTCAGCCAGTTGAGGATGAACGCTGTTCACTGTCCGAGACACTGATGAATATGTTAAACAATACAGCCCCCAGCACTGTTTCTGTAGTACTTTTGTGCATTACCAGATATTAAGTCACTGATTAGCACTTTTCCACTTGACAGACCTGTGGACTTTCAACCCACTTAAAAGTCCATTCATTGGGCTTGTATTTCTCCAGCTTCCAAATAAGATTCTTTATAGAGACACTGTTAAAAGACTTATTAATGTCAAAGAATATTACATCCCCTGTTCTCCCTTTGTCCACATTGTCAGTCATGTAATCACAAAAAGTAATTAGGTTTGCCAAGCGCAACTTGTATCAAGTATTCCCAGTTAACACCTTGTCCTTCATATGCTTGGAAATGGATTCCACAGGGACATGCTACAGATATTTCCAAGAACTTAAGTGAGGCTGATGAGTCTACAGTTCCCTTGTCATCCTTCTTGCCTCTTCTAGAACTCTAAGCAAGCCTAGTCTCCTTCCAAGCAAACAGCAATCCTGGTTTGTGATAACAGGATGCATCCTGTTATCACAATTTTTAAAAGATGACATATAGAGCTCTCGCAGTCAGACCAAACTGGGCTAAGTCTTATTTGTCCCCATGAGTTTGCATATGCTATCAAAAATGAGTCTAGTCTGTTGATCTGCTGCTGCCTGTCACTCTCTTTCCCAGACTATGCCAGTACAAAGAGATCAGGGAACAGACTGTTTGTGACAATTCATGGAAAAAGGAAGGCACTAAGACCCTTTGTCCGTAAGAAAAAATGTAGCCCATTTCACCAAAAACTACTTACTACACTCCTTTTGACAGCTCTTGACTTCTAATAAAAAAACCCCAACAACTTATCTAGATTAGAAGATGCCATATTTACACAAGAACAACAAGGAAAAACAATTTGTAAACTGCCACATTCTACTTGACTTTTTATCTTAAATTAACATAATTAGAATTTTGGAAAGAATTCTAAATATAAAAGCTATTTACTATTGTGACATTCACCTGATGTAGAAGGAATACTGCCAACATAGCGCACAGTTGCATACTCCGTGTCACACAAGATTCTTCGGCCCAGTGCATCAGAAGGCACCCAGGTAGTCATCCCAGGGAAACTGAAGTCTGAGCTACTCACAGACCTGCAGAGACAGAAGCAATGCCCTTATCACACACGAATCACTGCTTTCATAAGCCCCCTGCCTCAAGATGCTTTGTTACTGACTAGCAGTATGCTGGGCTTCTGAAGTTACGGTCTGCCCTCCCAGCTGCTCTCACATGCCCCTAGTGCTCCCTCTGCGGTTGCGGGAGCGACCCCTATTAGGGAGCAGCCTCCTTCGGTGCTGCTTTCAAGCCACAGCCCACACATTGCAGGGGGGGAACAGGGGGGCCCGGCCCTCCCGCTTCACCAGGGCCCTGCCGGCGAGAGGCTAGGCAGCAGCCGCGTGCCCCGCCACAGACCGTTACTGCGCGCGGCAGCTACTACCGTTGAAGCAAAGTCACTGCCGCGCGGCCGGGGGCGAAGCGGCCGCAGACGGAGAGCAACTAACGCACCAGACACGAGGAGCAGCCCTGGGCCGGGCCCACGCGCCGGCTCGTCCTCGTCACACCCGCGCCGGGGAATGGACCGCCGATACCAACAGCGACAAACACAAG
>JANIJG010010068.1:85853-135055 GCA_024611175.1 Megaceryle torquata | reverse complement strand
CCCTAACCCTAACCCTAACCCTAACCCTAACCCTAACCCTAACCCTAACCCTAACCCTTCCCCTTTTCTTTTTGGTTATTTTTGGTGTTGTTGATTGATCAAGGTACTTTCCTGTTAAACTACTTTATGAAAACAACAAACTGATATAAAAAGTGACATGTAATGCAATGTAACAAAAGTTTAAAATGAAGTTAGTTTTATTCTGACCACAGTTTTTCAGTTGTCTAGCAGGACAGAGTGCGCAGGACTCTTCTGTGGTGCAGTGTGCTGCTCTTTTATAGCTGGAACTGAAACATGTGCAAAACCAGGGAGATTTTCTGTGAAAATGTTTTGGAATTTTACAGCTAGAAATCATGAATACTTGTTTCATTATTACGCTTTTCCAGTCACTTTGTGTTATCAAATACTTACAATATGCTGCTTTTAGTTTAATGAGATCTATTAATTGGATTCAGATCAGTAAGTAATTTTTATGCTGAGTCAGTAATCATTGAGATACTTAGTAGAGGAAGTAGGAGAAAATATTTACTGAAATTATCCACTCTGTATTGGTATTAGGATTTCTTGGTATTAGGTATTAGGTTGGGATTAGATTAGGTTGGTATTAGGTATTAGACTGGAATTAGGAAATTAGAATTTCTTCTAGGTAGTGGATTGTTTAAAACAAAACTAAAACCAAATCTCTCATAAATGGACTTATTAGTATTACACAGGAGCCACGTGATACAGACATTGTCAATCTTTTAAATAATTTTTAAAGCTGTTTTTTAAAGAGGTATGGAGGAAATCTCAGTTTTCATTCTTGTGTCTTTAAGCTGCATATGAATAACACAGGTTTAAAGAGAGATTTAGTTGAACTACATTAGAACAGAAGCACTTAAATATCTGGAGACCCGGTAGCTCATCTGGTAGCTGACTGACAGTCTGAGTGCAGAGGTTTTACTGATTGAAATGTTATGGTGTTGCCCTTGTCCTCCACAAAGAGAGACGAGTAAAACAAAAGAGGATTGAAATTTTTTAAAAAGTCATCTTGAGTTAGTTCTGATTTTAATAACACTTGGAGAAAACTATGAAGATGACATATAAGCTTAACTCTTTCAGCTGGCCACAACATCTTAAGTTGAGGTTTAGATGTGTTGTACTGAAGACCTTGTACTTAAAGTAGCGTAAATTAGAATTTGTAATGCATCCTAACCAATAATCAATCTCCTCTGCCCTGTCACTTTCTCTTACTTGGAGAAAGAGTATCATTTTATGTGTGACACCCTTGCATTTTCTTGTTTCTCTTCTAGCTGCTGATGCAAAGGAGAAACAATACTGGATAACTCAGCTTCGATCCTGTGCCAAACATCACAAGGATGGTAATTCTAAGGTAAATAATTATGAGGGACAAGTAACTATTATGCTTTAAATAGTGTAGACGAAGAACAGCATAATCTGAATGGTAGACTGGCTGCTGTAGTTAGTGCATTGATGTTTAGAAGTTTATTCATAAAAGTAGCAAGCTGTCATTAGTCACTAACTGGAGTGCGCCTAAGTCAATACTGGACAATCTTAATAAATAAACATTATCATGTTTATGAGAAATTAATGAAGTGCATTTTGGATGCTGTCAATACATGGTTAATTGAGTGGCTGGATCAACAGTTTATTAATGAAATAACCTGTGTGATGTTCTGATTAGTATTTAAAAGTGTTAACTGATATTAGTTTTATTTCAACTGATAAGATTTAATGGCTCTTGTTATAGAAACTTCAGATAGATGCTATTCGTGATCGTCTTCAGCTTCTTTGACAAATCTGAAAGAAGTGGTCATATGAAGATTTATAAAATTTATTTATCTTTGGAAGTGATGTCAGTATTTTTGTCTTTCAATGGATAAATATTTTGGACAGCTAAGAAAAATTTGTGGACTTCAAAGATAGCAGAACAATGGGTAGAGGGTGTCCCCTGCCTCCAAGCAGAAATTGCACGAATCTGTTTAAATTAATTAGAATGCACTTTGAAAGTGGAGATACTAAGAGCAACCAAACAAAAAACCCTATTAGAAATAAGTAATAAATTATTATTGCATTTATTTTATATATGCATTTGGTGTTAATGCTAAACTAAAAAAAACCCAGTCCTGCTCTTAACTTCAATCTTTTAAGCACTTGGATTGATACCTTTACAAGAATGAAAAAGATTGCTTTCCTCATGACTGTCTGCTATATTAAAAAACCCCACCATGTAATTGCAAGCAGAAAGGTTTCCTCCCTGCCTCAAAATGTTGAGAAAACCAGTCTTAAGTGCAAAGTCATGATCATGAGTATCTTTGGAAGTTGGTCTTTGAGAAGATGAATGGTACTTTGAGAAGACTGGCCTTGATTTAAATGTGGGAAGTGAAAAAAACATTTTGTTCTTGTTTTTGATTGTTATGGACTTGTCAAGAAGCAATTATGGTATAATTAAACCCCTTTTTGAAGGAGAACAAGTCACTTCAGTTTTGATACTTTTTCAATTCTTACGTGAGGCAGTTAGATACGGCTTTTATATAGCTGTGTCCAGTGCTATGCAGAAAGGTGCAACTCTACTTGATGAGGATACTCTTAACAGTTGCTCTTGATTTGCAGCTCAGGGAGTTCCTGTGCTAGATAGAGATGGAAACTTCTTACACTCAATTGCCATTCCTCAGTATTCCTCAATACTTTTCTGGTCACTTCTTGAACTCATTTCATGTTTAGCATCTACAATGTACTGTGATAAGGTAGTATAATTATTGTTTGATATATACGATATCAGAAACTTGTGCAATGGCATACTGGTTCTTACACTTCTACTCTCTGCTGATATTTCTTAATACTGGATTTATTTTTCTCGTTTTGCCTGGTTTTGATAAATAATTCTGTAGAGGTGTCTATTTTAATAGCAAAATCTAATTCCAGAATGGCAGTAGTTAAGTTGAAGCTGATCTTTTAAGTGAAGTTTATATAATTTTTCCTCATTAGGTAAAAACTGTTGCACTTAGTAATAATTTATGTTTGGAATTTTTCATACTGCCTCTCCGTGTTGAGCTCCTGCAGTAGTAGTATCTATATATTTTGATAGGCTCTGAATTAGTATGTGAGGAGAGAAATCCTGGTGTTATATAACAGTGAAAATGTCCCACAATTGGTAGTGGTCCAAAAAAAGCAAACAGAATTTTAGGAATTATTAGGAAAGGAGCAGAGACCAAAAGGGAACACATTTGGACTGCCCTAACTCTGTCAATTATTTGTCCTTGAATACTTTTATTGGTCCCCTTCTGTTTCTGAAATGGAAACATTGGAGTGGTGACAAGTATTTTTTATCACTTTTGTTAGTCTTGTGTACAGAAGGAAATCTGTGTGACAAAACTTGACTGTGTTGGAATATGTACGTGGGCTTTTTATTTACTTACTTACTGAAATCTTTTTTTCTAATGATGTGAATAGAAGGGCAAATTAAGGAAAATAGGGTGGCTGAATAGGACGTATTTGCTAGCTGTTAATATCAATGTGGGGGAGCCTCAAAGAAAATGAGCTGAAAACAGGTTGAAAATAAAAGATGATGAATTAAAAATGGACATTATTATGGGATGCTTTGTATGCCAGCAGTGTATATATTTTTTAAAAGTATTTGAAAGGCAAAATGTTATTAGAAAGTCGGGACTAAGTGAGTGGGAGACTATTAAATATGAAGACAGCATGGATCGCAGGAGATCCAACACACAACTTACAGAAACAGAAAGGGGAGAATCTCTCTAGGCTTGTTCTTGCACTCTTGCATAGTGACCTGCCAGTGCTGGGGCTTTCTTCTGGTTCCTAGGCTCACTGTGCAAGAAAGTGAAAGGATTTCCTTAACTGAGGGGTGATGGACATATCTAAATGAGGAACCCAACAAATGATTGTTTCGGACAGCTGGAGGAGAGCTCTTGCATTTTTCTTAGACTGATGAGTAACAGAAAGTTGGCATAGCATGTTGGAATATAGATACATTTTGGTTGGTTCAGCCAGGCATGCATTTTAATTAGCTTGGATCCTTTAGTATAAAATAGAAATGTTGAAGAAAATGAAAATTTTTTTTTTGGTTCCTTGTAACAACTCAACAACTAAACTCAGACTAGGACACTTTTCACTTGACATGTTTGTTAGGGAAGCACTCCAAATTCTCCACTTCTGTAAGCCACAGAGCAAGTAAAGAATTTCTATCTTTTGCATTTTTAAGCCAACACCGCAGAAAGTAAAATGTTTGGAATTTATGTACCTCAGATGAGACCACTGATGACTGTGCTTCCCACCTTTCCTTAGAAACCTTTCTTTTGACAAAATTTGTTTGGTTTTGAATATACTTTTTTCCTTTTTCCCCTCCTGTCTTCTCAGCATTAGAGTATTGTCTGCAAGGCAGATTTCCTCTGACTTTTAGCACTATATGCTATGCTACTTGGATTTTGGCTACAAGTAAGTTTTAAAGCCTCTCTCTGCTTTTGACTATAAAAGCAAGTGATCAAAAGCTTTGACGCTACAATGATTAGACTTTGGAGATCAGATACTGGTTACAGGGGACTGATGCTTCTCAGAGATTCCAGAAACTGAAAAAAAAAAAAAAAAGGCATTTCTAGAATTTTTTTTTTTTCTTCCTCAAAGTTTCTTACTTCAAAACCACTACCTTGGTGGGAGGCAAGGGAAGCAAGAACTGCTGCATTTCGTTGTGAATTTTGTTTTTATTTCTCTTGTAGATGAAGATACTTTAATATAATAATTATTATTGTGGGAGTGGAAACATGCTATTTATTTTATTAAAATATTTTATTATTTTATTTTACATAACATTTACATAAAATAGCACACTTGTTTCAGCTACTTTACTGTTTCTTTTGTGTTGGGGGTAGGGGCTAGAATTACATAGAAAGGTCTGTAATGACACAGAAGAGTACATGTTTGACTTCCTCTTCTGTTATTGAGGACGTGACAAAAATCTGTATTTTTGGATTTTGTTAAAATAGCCCTACCAGTCATAAGACTGTCATGATTTGATTTGTTATTCTACTGGCAGCACAGCTGGATCTCTCTTCCCTCCTCTCGTCATACTTTGAGGGTTGTGGTAAGTGATAACTGCAAACTCTTTGTCTCTCGTAGTGCTGTCAGGAACAGGCAGATAGATATTCATGTGTGTTAAACTTCTGGAGCTTTGAGAACAGAATCCAGCTTCAGTTTCAGGCTGGGCATGTTTTTGCATCTGGAAGGTTGGATCCTGAGTGTGCATTCCCAGCTGCTTCTACAGCTTAGACTCATCTTTTTTGCAGGAAGAATGAGAGGCAGAAATTTCCAGCTTTTTTTTAGGAGCCATACACTTGAGGAGGAGGTGGATGGGAATTGTAAAGTATGCAGTGAGGCGTATGTTTTATCTTATGCAAGTGGGATATAGATTAACTGGGAAAAAGTAATGGGATAACTAGGCAAGTGGTGTGAAGATTCCCAAGAATATCAGTGAAGCACCTCTTAGCTACAGGTCTTTCATATTTGAGACAGAACGTGTATTTGAAATCTTTAATATGTATTATTTTCAGAGGAAAATAAAGAATTCAGAGCATGTTTATCAAAGCTGAAGCTACTTTGCTATTTCTGTAAAATACTCATAGGAAAGCATTCCTTTTTTTCTGCACCGGATCCAGATCAGAACTGGTTTCCTTTCCTTTTCTGAGCTACTGTCTGCTTCAATATACTACAGTGTGACTTGCTGTTCTTGCTGTCTTTAAAGCTTCAGCTAGGGACTGGTGATTCAAAAAAACCCTACAACATTGTATACTAATGACTAAATTTAGTTGCATCCAACTGAACGGTCTAAAGGTGGGCTACACAGCTAACAAGTGGCTGTTACCCAAGCTAAGTCTGTCAGTTTAATTACATTTTACATCTTAATGAGATAAACACAGTAGAAGGATAATGTTCTCTGTCAAATAATTCCCAGGTTGTAAGGTTCTCTTGGTTCTTGGTATTTCCATATAAGTCTCATGTCACTTCATTGTGGATTGTTCAACCTCCATAGAGTGCAAAATCACATCATATTGGAAGAAGTCTTCTATGTCTTAGTAGGATTGCTTATTTTTTTAGACTATTCTAAATGAATATTATTGTATAAGTTTCAATTAAAGCATTAGTCAAACTGGAATTCAGTGATATAGAATGTTTCCAAGAAGTAGTCATATGCGTAATTTTTATGGTAATTTCCAGGAATAATTTTATATCCATACATTGTCACAAGCTTGTTAGTTCATACCCCTTTTTTTCTTGACTGTTTAATGATGATGGCTATAAAAGAACTACTAAGACCAAACACACGGGTTTTTATACCAGCTCTTAATTCCACTGTGTGGATCAGTTGCTGGAACAGAAGCCTTTATCTTCTGAAGCAACTTCTGTCTTAAACTGTGCTCAGATGGTAGCTTTCAGCTTAGGTCTGCGCTAAAATAAGAAGCTAGATTCTACCCACACCCCCTCCCTGCACCTTGTTCCAGCTTCTGGCTTGAGCTGCACAGTGAGCTGCTAAAAATTGGATGGTATGGATTCATGTTTCAGCTGAACTCATTTGCTGATTCCCTGCTTTTGGACTGCAAATGGCAGTCCAGTTCTGCTGCCACCCTTTGTGCAGGCTCTGTTGTGTTTGTGGTTGTATGTCAGCTTGGGCATCAGAAACAGAAAAAATGGCATCCTATTAAAAAGGACTTAACTCTGTGACCAGCTCACTGAGGAATTGGATAAGTACTGATGTAGCTCGGGAAACTGGACTCTGCTTCCAGCAGTCCCTCATGGTAAAGCCCTGCTCTCTTCTTCCCACTGGATGGAAGATGTCCGAAATAGATCTAGGCAAAACCTAACCTTTTTCTGGTTTAGCCTGAGGCTTTGTAAGTAAAACTGAGCCAACCTGATGACCACATGCCTGTTTGAGGGACTGTCCTGCTCTCTTTCTCCTTAAGCAGTGCTCCTGGTGCCTATTGTAACCATCACCCAGACGTTTGGGAAGCTAAATTTGTAGAAAATTCTGTATGTGTGTCTATGTCTCTGTTTCTCTTATAGTTTTAACTCTCCACGAAGTCAAATGAGTCCGAGTCAGCATACAGACATGGTGGAGGAAGAAGTCCAAACCCACCCCTTTCAGTGGCAACTGCAGTAGCAGTTCCACTGTAATGTGAAACAGCACTTGTAGTAATGCCTGAAAGTTTGATGTCAACACTTAGTATATTGTTATGACACATCTGTGTCATTTTTCTCCACAGCTGGAAGAATTGCTATCATAGATCTTTGATTTTATCAGGTTTCTTCTTGTCTTGTTAATAAATGGCCAGGCAGATACCTTTACATTTCTAAATGGATTATGGAAGTTTCAAGTCTTTGTGAGTGTTTTGGTTCTTTTATGCACATCAAACCTCTTCTTCTTCTGAGCAAGTTAGGTTTTCCTTTCTCTGGTATGCTTGTCTGCTTCCTCCTCTCGTCCCTGACTTATAGAATTGAGCTGTAGAATGGTGCTTCTAGTTCACATGCTTTGTAAATCCTTACAGTGGTGAGGCTGAGAAGGAAGCAGTGCTTGGCTGTCGATATGTGTGTAATTTTGGCAACTTTTTTCTTCCCTTTGTAAGCATCATGAATATGAGAGTTGCTTACAGCTCTCCACTTTCAAAATCCTTCTACAGAAACAGACAAAACCCCAGCATTTAGGAGTGAACATGAGCTTGCTCAAACGATTCTTGACAAAGACAAGGTTTTATGATGAAATGACTATCATAGTTTCTTGCTTAAAAGCAAACACATGCATTGCCTTATGAAGATGATGGAGCAATATAATATTCTGTCAGATGGTGCTTTACACAAATATGCAAAGCATATCAAGCCTGTCTGTTTTCAGTGTTGAAGTTTGGATGTTGCATAGATTCAGCCATTTACATTTTAATATTTGTGAATGATTATACTGTAACTTAAATGGATCTTTGTTCATATTTTTCTTTTGTCAGTGTTTGTTTACTTAGGATGCTTTGGCAAAGAGGTAGATGTGAATTAAAATACTGAATGGTGATGTCTCAGATTTGTAATTACTTTCTGATGGTGGTTGACTTCTCATTGCTCTAGAGCTGCATGAAGATATTGGTTCTGTGCTTAAAGGATGTAATTTCAGTATTTATTATTCTGTAGAAAACATCTGTGGCACAGTGCCAGTGAAAATGACAATTATGAGTCATGAACAGATATGACAATTCACTTCATAATTTAGTTTATTGATTTATGGACATTGTATTTACTTTCCAAAATGAGCAAAACTTTCTGGTGTGGTGAAATGGTGAAAAAACACTTCAGCTTCTTTGTCAGCAGGAAGGGCAATCTCCAGGAGGAATGAGTCATAAAAACATTAGGGTAGTTGGAACTTACTGTTCTACTCTTACATCATTTTAATTGTTAGGATTTTTGATATCCAAATGGAAGCATTCATTATACTGCTTTTTATCTTGGAGATGGACAGTCTACTAAAATAAAAATCTTAACCCAAATCTATGTGAGCTAAGGGCATGTTAACTTTAGGTCATAAAACCAAGATGAATGCAATTTACAATTTAATCTTTAATTACCTTCTTTATTATTCTTTTATTAGTTTCATTTTATTACCAAGCAAACTGTTGAAATAATGGTAAAGTGTAGCCTCGGGAAAGAATATTCATAATCCTTTTGGGATGCTTCAGCATGTAGATTTCTTGACTCATTATTGGCACCATGCATTACTAACTGTTGAAGAGCTTATGTCTTCCTTTCATCAAACTTTTCGTTATCTTTTATCTGCTTATTTGCAATTCAGAAAGCTGCAGGACCAAAGAGAGCAGGATAAAAGAGAGGGACAGTTCAGTCATACCAGCAGTGCTAGGGGGCAGAGCAGGGGATTAAGATCCACCAGTTACTGTTGCTGGTTTTTATGGGAGAGTGGCTTTAATGGTTGTTATATGACTGGTGCTTGTATGATGTGTAATTAAACTGTTTCTATCCATGAAAAGCATTACTTAAGCTTTAACATTTTAACAAAAACCAAAAAAACAACAACAACAAAACAATCATTTTTGCACAGCTGCGTATCTGCGCATGCTTGTCATTCCCAGTGTTTAATCTGAAGTTCTGTAAAAGAGGAGTCAAGTATTTGGCTGGGACATAGATGTTAACAATGTGTTAAAGAATTCAAAAGTTTCTAAAGGGGATGAGTGTGTAGTGCCTGGAGAGGCCTTTTCTGACAGTGGCAGGAAGAAACTGTCAGAAAGGATTAGCTGCTGCCCCTGTCTCCCTGAGCAGAGCAGTCACAGTGTGCTGCTGCTGTTCTTTGTGGCATTGAGGAGTGGAGTCCTAGTTCAAAAGGTTTTGAGTGGTTGTACAAACTGTCTCCTGCAGACATTCACCAGCACTTTGTGTGTGTCTGCTTTTGCAAGTCTTTAACTGGAATTTCTTTACATTTATCATGGGGCCTTGCCTAGGGGTAGCTTTATGCATAGCCAGAGGTCCTGGTGCTGAGCTCATTTCGTTTTTTTATCTTACAGATGTCCTCTAAAGAATAATCCCAAATTATATGCTAGAGGATTCATGTTGTGGGCCAGTGGAGTTTTCTCATGTTGATTGTAAATCTTGGGTATAGGTGGATGAAGGGTATAAAGGGGCAGAAAACAAAGAGGTGAGGAAAATTTGCTTATAGACCTGTAGGAGCTGTTCAAGCCAATGTATTTGTCTCTGATATTTGGCACCATGTCTCTATGTGAGTGGTGTCCCCCATGGCTCAGTACTGGAGCCACTCCTGTTAAACATCTTCATCGGTGAGTTGGATAAGGGCATAGACTGCACCCTTAGTAAGTTTGCAGATGACACCAAGCTGTGTGGAAGTGTCAATCTGCTTGAGGGTAGGGAAGCCCTACAGAGGGGTCTAGATAGGTTGGATTGCTGGGCAAAGGCCGGTTCCATGAGTTTTAATAAGGCCAAATGCTGGGTCCTGCACTTGGGCCACAAGAACCCCCAGCAGCGCTAGGGTTGGGGAGGAATGGCTGGAGAGCTGCCAGGCAGAGAAGGACCTGTGGGTGTTGATTGAAAGCAGGCTGAACATGAGCCAGCAGTGTAGCCAGGTGGCCAAGAAGGCCAACAACATCCTGGCCCCTACCAGGAATAGTGTAGGCAGCAGGAGCAGGGAGGTGATCATTCCTCTGTACTTGGCTTTGGTGAGCCTGCACCTCGAATACTGTGTCCAGTTTTGAGCCCCTCTCTACAAGAAGGATGTTGAGGTGCTGGAGAGGGTGCAGAGGTGGGCTACCAAGCTAGTAAAGGGTTTGGAGCACACCTCTTATGAGGAAAGGCTGAAGGATCTGGGTTATTACTATATTGTTAGACATGGTAGTGAAGAATGTATTTGTTGGAAAAAACCAGTCAGGCTGTCATTCTTGGAAGTGTTTGTAAACCTAAGTCTAGATGAATGGAATAATGCTTATTTCTGTGAGTACAGCAGCTCTTTGCATGCTGGGAATGCAATGACACATTTTTTTAAACCTTCAAATACCTGAAAGTCTGAAGTCTGTTTTTCTGTGGGAGTGGCAGAGGCATCATAACTTTCTTCACTTTTCCTTCTTGGCAGTGCCAGATAATCTGCCTTGTCATTTATAGTCAGTACTGGTAACATGATGCCTGACTTCAATTACAGTGCTTGTTGGAACCTTGTCACCTTGGATTTAAAGTCTTTTAATGAAATTACCACAGATTTTCAAAGCTGAAACTGTAAGGGATAAGAGAGATTGTATCCAATTAATATTTTTGTGCATTTGCCAGCAGACTCAAGAGTAGTACCTCACATTGTCAGTGATTCTCTTAGCAGTGCTGAAGGCTGCCATCATTACTTGTGCAGGGTTTGCAGGAAAGGTGGAATGGTATTTCACCCCTTGGTCTATATGTTTACCTCATTTCTTTAGTGCTATTACATGCCACTCTGAAGTGTTTTGTGTTTCATGAGGTAAGAATTACTCTGTTTCGGTTTTAACCTTACTGATGCAGTCAGTTCAAGTAGAAGGGAAAGCTCTTGAACTTTTATGTACGATGTCCTATGGTGCTCTAATGCATCTGAGTTTAAGAATTGCTGTCCTAAAGACCTCCAACAATGCACAGGTTTGAAGGCTGCAGAAAACAAACCAAGACAGCAACACTGACAAACAGATAAGAGAGAAAATTCTTGAATGTTTGGACTGTTTTTTATCAATTGTATGTTAGGAGTATTTACACTGCAGACACTGTTGGGAATTTATTTCTGGCCTTTTTGGAATTTAGGGTTTATCTCCAGCTTACTCCTAAATGTGTTGACTCTTTAAGCCATGTTTTGTTTTAAATGTTAATGTTTAATTGGTGTGTGGATTGGCTTTTGCAAAACTGCAGCTCCTGTAATGTTGAAAACAGCACTGCACTGTTTCAGAAGTTCATCAGGTGAAAGCATTAGGACTTTTTTCTTCTTTGCTCTTCACACTGGTTTGGTGAATTATCCATCAGTGGCTTTATAAAAAAATAACTTGTCTTTCCACTGTTATTACTCTGTCTGCAAAATCCTTCCTAATCTTTCCTATAAAGTATGGTATTAAGAATTTAGAAGCATGTTAATATGTAAGAGTTTGTGAAGGCCATTTTCAGACAATCCCAAGAAATAAAGATGAGAGCCATATTTCCAGGAAGATCCCTGCTGAGCATGCAGGAAGTTCAGAAGGAATAAATCAGTCCTGGGCACAGTTACATCTCCAGATTTAGATCTGTGAGGAAAGTAGGACAGCACAAATCTATATACTGAATTGTAAATTATTTACTTGTGTAAAGGTTGCTAATATAACCATCCCATTTCTTGTTCTAGAGCATTTCATCCTCACGAAGTAGAAGCTCATCTCTGCTGCCACCTGGCACGGTTAATTCTGCAACTCCTAGCAGCCAGAAACACATGAATCAAAGTGGGCCAACTGTTGTAACCATCACACATCACAAATCACCTGCAGCTGCTCGAAGAGCAAAGAGTCAGCGTTCTGGTCAACTCCATGAAGTCAGAGAGGTAAGAGATAAAAATCTGCAGTTTTGTTATAACTTCTGAATTCTTCTTTTACTTTAGAATAACCACTCAAGTCTGATAAGTTGATTCTCTGTGTTTCCTACTTTGTTTGACTGCTTTGGTTTGATCCCCTCACTAAGCAAAAGCTGGCCTTTAGTTCTGGTTCAGCTTAGTCTGCTGTGTACAGGCTTTTTTATGCTGATGTTAAAATTAGTACCTGCTTAAAAGAGGAAGTAGGTTGGCCACAGCTCCTAGACTTTGCAGTGGTGCTGCAGTGCTGGAGGAACATTTCTTTTAAGCTGCATGCATCAAAACCTTTCAGATTAGAAAGAAAGCCCTAAAGCATTTAATTATAAATACAAAAAAAAAGCAAACTTGAGTAAGTTTGAATGAATGTGAATGAAGGCACAGAACTCCACACTCAGCAGTTTGTTTCTACATGGCTATAGTATTAACCTTGTCAAGTTTCTATTTCTTGCCTTGTGATGGAAGAATTCTTTGTATTAAACACAGGAAAAGCAAACAAAAAAACATGTTTACGTATAACTTCTATACCCATTTGAGTCTGAGAGGATTACAGTTTTAAATTTAAATAGTATGGCAGACTTTCAGAGAATTCACCTTCATCTTCTTTTCATCCCCTGTTATTTTTGCTTTGTCTGAATTTCTTGCTGTTCTCTTAAGAGTGCCTTTATAAGTCCTACTCCCACCCGTGCTACCAAAGAAACTGCTGGCAGCCTAGCTGCTTTAAAGCATTCTTTTATCATATGGGTCTGTAATATCTACCCCAATCCCTCAAGTTAAAACCTCAAGAGTCTACTTTTTAAGTTTATGCTCTCTAAATTTTTTATAAATTGAGACCTTTCATATTAAGACTTTGAATAAATTCTTAGCCTGTGCTAAGACTCAGATTACACATCCTGATAAAGAATGCTTGCTTTTATTCTAGTTACATTAAAAATGAAAACTTCCTTTGTATCCTCTGTTGTATTAAAATAGTCATTCCTTGCTCTTCAGAGCAAGGAATGTCTGAACGTCACGCATGGTTTCTTTACATTAGAGAAAACAAACTTTTGTTCTTCATGAGACTATCTTGTCACCTACCAATCATCTTCTCCAAGTTGTTTCTACCTTACTAAATGTATTTGTTCTCATGTGTTGAATTCAGAGTCCACTTTAAACCCATTAATAAAATAAACAGTGGCAGCTGTGGCAGCTTCCTGAAATGAAGCTGGGTGGGGCTGAAAGGAATTTAAAAAGAGAGACTTAATAGAGGTGCTGATAATAATAAGCTGGGAAGAGAAGTTGTCAGCAGATGCAAAAAACCACATTTGGGAAGGAAGAAATAAAATACTAGCCCATAGGAGAACAGAGAATAAGTGCCTAAGTATCATCCTGCAGAAAAGGCTTGGGGGTTGCTGACTCAGCTGTTTGCCATGTGTTGCAATGTGATGTCACTCAAAAATGTAAATATTACACAACTTTAAACAGTGATCATGGATTATATTTACTCTGCTATGTTTGATGTAATTGATACCTGAGCTGCAGCACCAAATCCTGTGAGAACAACTTAGAGTGCTACAGTAAAAAAAAATCTTAGACTTTGAACATCTGGTTATGATTGAAGGTTAGAAAAAAAGAGTGTTTTTCAGGGACAGAAAGTAGTACTAAGATAAATAATACATAAGAAAATGGAGGAGGTGTGTGAACTTCATCTTTTTGTGTATTGCAATTTTTCCTCTGTGTGCTGCTTCTTAAAGAAGAGTGTATCACTGGAAGAATCAGTCCTCCTTCCCTCATTTCCAGTCTCATGTAGAAAGTGAATTCATGACTGATCTTGTTTCCAGATAGTGAAAGGATAAGTCTTCTTTTCCAGATGAAGGAAGCAGACAGGTTTAATTTCTTTGGCATGCTTTGTGCATTTCCTTCTCCCTGCCGTTCCAGAGTGAATGCAGTAGTCTTGGGTGTATGCTGCATGTTTTTTTCTGAGAATATTCTTGTTCCCTGTATGAGTCAGTGATGACTGTTAGATCTACCCTTCAATGTTAAATTTATGAATAAAGAGATGGGTCCAGAGGCCTTCACAGCAGTGCACTTAAATCTCTTCTAGTCTTTTTTTTTTTTTTCTCAATAAGAAGTGAAGAGAAATTGTAACGAGAAGCTCAATAATAAAGAGTTAATCCCCTCTTCAACACCCAGATCTTTGCTTTTTATTTGGAAGTTGGTTGATATGATTTGGATGAAGTGACTGCAAAAGGATTATAGATCTGTTTTTGTGTTCCTCTTAAAGAATGAAGTAATTGAAGCTTTGACGTGTAAATAAGCTTTCCAAATTGTACTATAAAGAGGACTACTTTAACTAATTTTACGTGTTATAAGGTATTGTGGTTGAATCAATGGAAAGGGTTGATAGGCTTCTGGAGAATGAGATGAAGCATGTAGTCTTTAAATTTTAAAACAACGTTATGATAATACTACAATATTACATATGAGATCTGTGAAAAACAGGAATGATGTAAGACAGTAGGAGAAATGGTTTTCACTAGCTTGGCCAATGTCCCTGGGAATAGTTGAACTAGAAATTGCTACTCAATTCTGGACTTGGTTTTGTTGATTTGGCCATGCTATTTGGAAACAGTGAAGTTCTCATTTTTCCTCCCTGAAAACATGAGGCTCTACCTCAACACGAGGAAATACTTCTTCACTGTGAGGATAATAGAGCACTGGAACAGGCTATCCAGAGGGATGGTGGAATGTGTTTCTGGAGACTTTCAAAAACCCCCAGGACTTTTTTCCTGTGTGATCTACTCCAGACGATCCTGCTCTGGGAGGGGGCTTGGACTAGATGATCTTTAGAGGTCCCTTCCAATCACTACCATTCTGTGAAGTGTATCTTCATGTTGCAAATAGGACAAAATGTACTCTTATATTTGACATAATGCAATGAAATTTAGTAATACTTAGTTGTTCTTTTCTCCCTTTTTCCTTTCTTAGTAAAAAGAAACAACACTGTTTCCTTTGATCATAGTGTAAAGCAGATTATAGCAGAGAGGTCTATTTTGCACCGAACCGATGTGCAAAATTCTATAAAGGTGGTAAAAGCAATTGCATAGGTCTCCAAAATGACACGTATAATAAGGGTTTCTATTGGGAAATTAAAACTTTACCTTTTTTCAAAACTTTGGTAAATTAAGCATGAATATGAAGCTTTTTACTGCTATAGAAACTTTACATTTAATACTCAAGCTACTTTTATATAGCCTTGAATTGAAAAGGAGCTCAGGAGCTTTACTTTTCATCATTATGTAATTTTTTTTTGTTTAAGATAATATTGTTCTTTTAAATCAGATTTGGGCTTATATTAACTTTATGTTAGTAGTCCAGTCTGTACTGCTTTATGGAATGTTATATCAAGACTAAAATTCACCATACATTAATTTGGGAGAGCTGATCTGTTATGTGTTGCATTTCATGCATAATTATTCAAGATCCTACCTCTTTATTTGGGCCATAACTTTTCATTAAAGGGATGCTTCCAATTGATTTTTTTTTTTTTTTTTTAGTAGGTGCTTTTTATGGTAACCTAAGTGTGTGCAGTCTTGAAATTGAATTTTGTTTTTTGAACTAAGCATATTATTGTCATGTTAGCAATTTGTGATAAAGAGTTTTGTTTGCAGTATTCTTTACTGCAGACAGTGATAATTAACTGGAACATACAGCCAAATGACCACATAAAATTCATATTAAATTTTAGAGGTTGCTGAACTAAATAATAGTGGTGCACTTCATCTTGGAATGGCATTTGTTTTGCCTGAGAATGTCTATTGTATGACCTCTGCTGGTGTTATCGTTGTTAAAGAACCCAGAATTGCAGCGTGTGAACATTTTGTAATAACTTATATTAGTTATTTACAGATGTTTACAGAGATTAAATGGAGTTAACCAAAAGAAGTCTAGAGAAATTTTTTTTCCATAATTTAAGAAGTCAATAGAGGCATTTATGATCCCTTTGAAATGTGGTGTTTGTTACAACTAGTCATCAGCATTTATTTCTGAATGTCTGGTACAGTGAGATACAGATTTCATGGCGTCTCCAACAGTGTGGCATATATTTTATCTGCCCCTGGGCACTTGCAGAATTTGGAAATGCATGCTTTTTGGTGAGATGACAATCCCACTGCTTCTTGCATGTCCTTTGCCATATATGAACATGGTTACCATTTGATTCCTGCAGGAATTATGCAATTAGCTGATGGCTCTTTGATTCTTTCCTTATAATGCAGGAAAATCTAGGGTTTGCACCTAGGGCTTCATGGAGTGAGGTTTACCTGCAGTTTTGTGTGGTTCCTAGGAAAAAGAGATGATTGTAAAGTACTTCAGGGCTTTTCAAGTGAGAAGTGAATGTCTTCAGATCACTGTAATATTTGGATAGCAAAATTAGGAAATGTGAACAGCTACTGTTAGTGAAAAAGGATGCTGTTGACTGTGGAGAACTGCTTGAGCTACTGCAGAATTCTAGCACTGCACAGGCAGCATTGTAGGTGACAGTAGATACAGTACTTCCATTTGGGGAAGCATTCAGACTTGCAGGACATGCACATATGTGAATGCATAAAGACATACACTAAGCTGTGAATATATTGATGGTAACATTTGTAATCAGTGTTTTAAGCTGGTAGTAGGGGGAAAAAATAATAATTTTTATTCCATGCCAAATTTTACTTTTCAGCTTTGAGACAGTAAAGTTTTACATTTAATTTCAATTTTTTCATCCTCCTTTTGTTTCTCTGGAAGATGTACATTAAAAGGTCAACGGATAAGATCAATCTAATGCCAGTTCTAGCAGAAAGAATGCTGTAGCTCTTGATGTTTGGTGTAGCATTGAAGTTATATGATAAGGTTGCATGTAAAAATATTGATTCAGATCCTTGAAAAGGACATCATGCATAAACAGTGTGAAGTATGCACAAATTACATTTAAAAAACCCTACTAATTCAGGTGGTTTTGAAAGTGTATATTATTTTGATTAGGTAAACTTCTGTTTAAGTAGGGAGAACTGCTATATATTACATCTGTTGCTTTCACTGACAGTTCTCATCTTCATTTTGAAATGTGGGTCGATGAGAGAGAGCTTTGTGACAAAAATGACCTTCAGAACTGCATGGCTAAAAAGTCAAATGTTTGCTTTCACAAGATGAAAATGGTCATCATGTTCATGTAACTAAAAGGTGTGATTGTAGCTCAACTATGCTAACTTCAGTCTTTCTGGCCCAGTAAGGTAGGTGCTTTATTAGGGAGTGGCCTGATAACCATGGACTGTAACTGCAACAGCACTGCTGAAGTCTGTGCTGTTGTGCCTTTGCTAGGCAGGTTTAAAACTACTTGCCTAAAATCATGTCTGTTTTTGTTTGTAGGCATGTTTTAGTATTAAAGGTAGCTTTGTGGTGTTTTCTTCATGGCAGTTCATGGTGGTTTTTTCTAACCAGAGTCTTTCTCTACTTCAAAACTACTATTGTAAATATACTCTATGGATTTCTCAGTTGGACTGACCAGGGAGTTTAAACTTTGTAGTTTATAGATAATGCAGAAAGCATTTATAGTATTTCACTTTTGAATTCTATGTATCCTGTTTTCTGTTCATTTGGACAAATAATATGGTGGTACAGTAAGTGGAAATTTTGGAAAGAGAAGGGAAAGAACACAGAGGAAGAACCTTTGTTAGAGTTAGATGTTTAGTTTTTCCTGGGCTAGTGTTTAAAATATCTTCCTCCCACCCTCCAGTATACATAATAAATGAAAGGTAAAGGATCATCCTTTTAATCATATATAATCAAATCTATCATGTCATATACAAAATAGGTAGCCTGGTATGTATAGATGGTTGCTGATCAGAAAATGAAATACTTAATAGGTTACATCTTAATACAACTACATCTATATTTTTTTGTGTTGTATGTATGTATTATACTTTTATTTGTCTGCAAACACATTGTCACAAATTTTTCATTTTAATTAGCAAGGTGTGGAAAAACAGGGCCTACTGTCTTTACTCTAAAACAGATAATGAAAAAGTGCTTGTAAAAAACCCATAGCTGCTTCTTAGAGAGCAATGATTTCTTCTTGGCTAGTGATAGTGAAGAAAAAAGAGCAGAAAACCTTTGGGTCAGTTCTGTATCCATTGGAGTCAATAGAAGATGAATGAGGCCTTGAGTCTTAATTCAGCTGTTGATATTTATTTGGCATAGAACAGACTTGTGTAAGTTATACTACAGCTACTACCCTTTAACTATGCTTAGAAATACTTTTTGAATGGACAAGTACTGTAATACAAGTTGTGTTACAGGTACACTTAACAGCCTAGTCGCAGCTGAGCTGTCTGGTATTGAAAGGGTTGCTCCCAGCGGTGTTTTAACAGGAGTCATTATAATTCCTTTAGTGGCATTAAACCTGTAACAGTATAAACCAGTTTTAAACTTAAGATGAAGGCTAAAAGGCACAGCTGCAGATGTTATCATTACACTTCTTTCTGAATTGATATTGGCCTCAGTTCTAGAAGTGTGTGTGCTGCTTACATTACGAAAATACTAGTGCAAGCACGCACAAATGTTCTGGCTGTTCAGTGTTACTGTGATTGTCTATAAGGATATGCATAGCAGCCAAAAAAGGTGAATATAGAACATATAGAACAGTTGAAATTATGTGGTATCTTCTGCAGTTTTGTTTTTTTAAGTTGAAGGCTATTTTTGACTTGGCTGTAAAAGTCTCATCTCCCCTGTGTGTTTATTCTAGTAGAAGTTAGTACTGCAAAGATCAATAAAAGCATGTCTCCTCAGAGGATAAATGGGATGCTTATATTTTTGGGAGTGTCGGTCTAGTACATTCTTAAGTAGAAAATTAGTCAGTGAGTAGCATTAACTGTCTCACTTTGGGGATGAGGAAATGAAAATTATTCTAATACTATAAACCAGTAATTATTAAAGCATGTAAATATGAGTTGAATACACTTATGTTCTCTGAATCTTTACCTTGCTTTTGCTGTATCTTTGAAGTTGCTAAGAGTAAAAGTTGCACCTTACTAAACCAAGCCTTTGGTGCATTTGGTTTTGTATTCATGCAAAGGTTGAGTCATCTTGGATTGTAGATACCCAGGCAGGAGAATTAAGGTTGCTATGGGAATCATAGAGCAAATGTTCTACTAAAATTACCCTGTTTGTCCGTATGGGTTATGTTTAGAGTGAACTTGGTTCATTATTTCTGATTGATGGTGGGTTTTTTTTTCCTCCTTCCACATTTGAAAAATATAAATGATGCAAACATGTCCTTTTCTTTTTTATTTTTTTTTCCAGCCTGTAGTTTAGTAGTAATTGAGCATGTGCAAAGCCAGCCTTTTTCAATTATTTAATAAACAGCAATTTATAGATGAGGGTTAATACAGTACATATGATAGCTGTATTCTGAGAGTGCTGCAGCAGTCATGTTCTTAAGCAATGGCAGAAAAGCTAAGATTACTCTTTATAGTTATTAAAATATTTCTTTTTAGTAAATGGGAGGCTCCCAAGGGAGCTTGAGAGAAGTCACATTTGAAGGGAATTCAGTCTCCAGCTTTTGTGTGCCTTCAAAACTGTTGCTTAATTTTATACATAAACCAGAATTGAATCGTTCTGTTTTATATACATATACAAACCAGGATAGCATAGTGTATCATTCACTTAACACCCTTGTAGCTTTCAAAAAATGTAGGTTTCTTTCACAGTTAAAGCACAAATATAGCAATAGTTTCAGTTAAGAGTTGACAGTTTGAAAATGTAGCTTTAAAGAAGACATGCTTCAATAAAGCTTTTCTCAAATTAGGGTATCACATCTCATGGCTGATTGTTTCGTGGCCTTGCTTTTAGTGCGTGTTTCTGGGTGGCTGGCTGGTGCAACAGTGATCTTCATAGCAAACCTGGAAATGCCACAAGGTGCACTTACCTTCAACAGCTCTTTATAATGCGGGTTACTGCTTCCAAGATACATCTGCTATTTTGTTAATCCACACTTAAATGCTATTTTCATTAAATTAAGTAGATGATATTTTTGAGTGTTCTCAGTGGTAGTAGATGACAGTGTAATATTAGCTGGCCAGCCAAGTTTCAAATACTAAGTACAGAAAATACTTACTTAAATGCCCTCCAGGAGAAAGTAACCATAGAAATGGCTCGTATTTTAATACTACCATGCAGTAGTAGTATTATACAAGTTTGTCAGGGACTTACTTTAATCTTCAAATCCTTGTGTAACATCCAAAATGCTGCATGCTACACAAAGAAATATAGGAAACATTTTGATGCTAGAACTAATGGGAATTGTAAATGCTAGAACCCTCATCAGTTATTTAACAATGACATGACCTCTGGCTGCTTTTGCTACATGTTCTTATTGTGATCTCCATCTCTCATGCTTGGCTTGCAGGTTTTGGATGCTTTGGAAACTTTGTGTGTTACACAGATGATTCTGAGCAGCTGCTTACCATCTGCTTGGTTGCAATTCTGGTTTCTGACTATATGCTTTTAAAATACAGCTAATAACAAGGTGGTTAGCACCATTTCATCCAAGAAGCTAAACTGTACTATATGTGCCTGAATTTGACATATACTTTAAAGTAGCTTTGTATTATGGTTCCTAGATGTATGCTTGTAATTGATTAATTATTTTTAGTTTTTATCATAGTTCATGCATTTGTCTCTGTCTCAGAAAACAGTCTTATGTTCTTGCAGATACTGCTTAGTACATTCTTCTGCTGATATCTGCTGTGTTCTGGGAAGATTGCAGTTTTTCTCACAGAGATCTCCAGTTATCCAGTTGCAGTTTTATTGGTAGGCCTAGGTTGGCAGACGCAACGCATGGATTTGTGGAAAAGTTGCTGTATAAATGTAATTCAGCCATACTACAGTATGTCATAAATTCACTACTCAAAATCATTGTAATTTACGTTGAATTGTTTTAGAGCTGTCAAGTTAATCATGTCCATTTAATCCAGGTGTCAGTCAGCTTGGTGCATGGGGAGAAGTCAGAGGGGAGGATTTGGAATACTGTCACAAATCATAGAGGTACACTTTATTCAAGGCTCAAGAGTGGCAAGATTATATAGTCTTGATAGTGATGGTTCACTTGCTTTTCAGAGAGCATGGTGATTTGACTGTAAGATTGAAGTAATATCTACTTTGATTAAAATTGAAGGTCATTCCAGTGTATACTGCACACCAGAGAGTTGTTTAAATGATAGGAATAAGATTTTATTTTACGCTTGAACGCTACAAGCTAGGTGGCTAATTGGGGGGGGTGTGTGTGTGAAAGGAAGTATAAGCAGCATTGGGAAAGGAAAAAAGCATTGGAAGTGTCTATCAGAAATTTGAGTAAGTACTATATGGGATATTGGACTACTCTGAATGGATGTGCATGTGTTTATATATTCCCAGGTGGAATGGAGTAATTTGAAGAAAAATAAAAAAGATTGTTACTTCTTCTAGCACCATGTGTTCTGGGAGAAACCTTGTCATCCTTGAAGCTATGTGCATGTTGAACTGTGTAATTTATGTTTCAGTGCAACATGATCTTCTCTTTTCTGAAAACTGATTTCATCCAAAGTACAAAACCCAGGTTTTATCAATAGTGTGCTACATCATGGTAAACTAAGAGACTTAATGACTAGCAGCAACCGTTTAGGTTATCTCGGGAATGATTAAAATTCACAAATGTGCCTTAACTGCTGAATATCAAAATATGTTTTCCAGGTCTGTGCTATAGCTATTAACTTCACCAAAGTGATCTTTCTGAAATGTGTAAAAAAACCCCCAAAACCAAACAAACAAAAAAATACCCCCAAAAACCCCACAAACCCAAAACAAACAAAAACAAAACAACCCCAAAAAAACCCCAAAACCAACCAACCAACCAAAAAAACCCCCCAAAACCCCCAAACAAACAAAAAACCCCCTGCTACTTTAGAAGAGACTATAGAAAAACATTCACTTATGAGCAATGTTTTAGGAGTAAAACTAATGACTTCCTTGCAGATTTTGAGGTAATTTCTATGGTGAAATTGCATAAGAATAATTTCCTGCAAGTTGTTTTGTTATAAGTTGTGTTCTTAATGCTGCATTCTGTGGCTTAAAGTACAGCAGATGTTTGGCTAGATGGCAGACAATTGCCATCCAAGATGTACTTTAACTTGCAGGTTCCTTCCTTTTGCTTCTCTAATTTTTGGTTCTGTATCACTGGAGACAATTTGGGATGGGGGAACCAACCTTGGTAGCCCCCTTCCCCCATAAAATATGAAGCCATTCAAGGGGAGATTAATATCTC
This sequence comes from Megaceryle torquata, assembly GCA_024611175.1. NCBI lineage: Eukaryota > Metazoa > Chordata > Aves > Coraciiformes > Cerylidae > Megaceryle > Megaceryle torquata. Next base: position 112,631 of record JANIJG010010068.1, on the reverse strand, counting down.
ATGCTATTGATTAAGATTAAAAGCATTCTCTAGTTTAGAAAATCCAAGGTTATCTGTCTCTAAAAACATTCTCTGACAAGATCTGAACTTTTCATCCCAGTCCATCTCCATGCACACAAGGTCTTTTCTGTAATTTCTCTTCTCTCCCTGTCCAACAGTTTCCTTTCTGTTCATTCACTAATTCATTTCTCAGGTGGGGAGGAGGACTGATTGACTACAAAAAGCAAGCATTTAACCTGAACTCTGGAATTGTGGTCGTAAAGAAGTGTAGTAAGGAGTCTGCCTGAGATAGCAAAGGGAAGCATCTGATTTGTTTTGGCATGAAGTATGTGAGCTGTTTTGCTGATATTTCTGGAGATGTTCTCAGGGATCCTGCCAGAACTGCTAGACCTTCTCTACTAACTAGTGTATTTGTTGCAAGGGCTCCAAACCTCTCTCCGGTGTCTCTCTATTTACCTGATGTAAGAGCAGAGTTCTGTAGAAACTCATGGTGGGCAGTCAGGTTGTCCTTGGGAGTATTTTGCATCCAAATGAAGTGTCTGTTTAAAAGTCCTAGAGAACGTTGACAATTATGGATGTACACTCTGGTATTTCAAGATAGCTCTGTTAGTTATATCCTATCTTTTGCTCCTCTGAGCAGTGAGATGGTTTTGTAAAACAGGTAGCTAGGTCAGCTCATCTTATTGCTGAGCTTCTGCATGTTTTAAAGCATTGAAAGAAAGGAGGAACTTTCTCTGGTATACCTGAGTTGCAACATGCAGAATTTCTTGGGAAGGTAGATTACTTTTCCTCTGGTACTGGAAGAAATGTTTAAAGCTTCCTGATCCATCAACAGAAGAGACTCTTCTCCCCTTTTTTCTCCCTCCCCCAAGTCCCACAACCTTAAGGGCTAAAGCAATAAACCTACAAAATACAAAGTCTGAATATTGTAGCTGTGCAACTAACTAACAGGAAGGGAGCTTGGAGATGTGACTACATGCTGCTGGATAGTAGACCAGTGAGTAAGAATTCTGTAGTCCATCAGAGATCAATGAAGTGCATGACAGAAGCTGGTAAATAACAGCTGCTCCCTGGAGTGTAAATGCTGTGCTGAGGTCCCTGGAGGTACTGATGGCTACCAGTGAAACATCATCATCAACGTAAGCAGCGGATTAGAAAGAGTAGCTAAGAACAGGAAAAAATTGAGCCAGACTGCCTCCTCCACACCTTGTTTTCTCCTGGTTGTCTTAGACTTGCCTTTTAGAATCAGTCCTAATAATTTGCTTTCTGTTCTCAAAGGTTTTCTTCACTTGGAACCACCAAAGAGCTGACCTGTAAAGTGTGATGAGAAGGCTGAGCAAAAAAAGCCAAAACAAAACCCCCAAGGAAATAATGTTTTGTTAGCTAAGACAATGAAATAAATACATAACAACTGCCTTTTCAATTGTTCCCTTACCAGAGGTTGTGTGGATTCCTCATTAGGGAAAAAAGAACAAAATAGTGGATGGGTCTGAGGGGGAGCTTGTTTTCATTTTCCTTCCAGAGAAGAAACAGAATTGTGAAAGTAGAGGCAAGGTCTGAAAACAAAAAGAAAAGTACCCTGGTAATTAGCTGCCATCCTGATTGTTAGATGTATAGTTCTGTTCCATCACTTCTTGTGTCTCTGTCTGCAAATTACATGCCAAGTGAAAATTAACTTGCTACTTTGAAGCTTCATCAGTAGGATGTATGTGTCTAAGCCTTAATAAGTGTATAACAAAATCATTCCAATTCTACTCTTCATTGTTTGCTTCTTTAAAATACTTGAGGTCAAGCTGGTTCCTACCCTGTGGTGACAGTAATAGAGAACTACAGGCTTATTCTCTGTAATGGGGGGGAAGCAGTAATCAAGAAAGCCCAGTTGATATGGATGTCATTATCTGGTTCCATCTTTCCAAGATGCTTTCAGAATAACTCACTTGGTGTTCTTTCTTAAAAGACATTTTTCTCAATAGCACAGTAATGTTCAAACTGAAGCTCTGTGAATAAAATTCCCTTCTGCTTGCAGCTCTCAAGGTGGTTCTTCTTGGTCATAAGCTCAGGTTTTATTGTAAGCAAAATGTGCAGCTATGTTACTTGTGGAACTTAAATATTTTTATGGTCATCTGGTCTTGTACGTGTTTCTACACTAGACATGTTGAAAGCTGAAATGCAAAATTCTCTTTAAGAGATTTTTGTTATATATTACACTATTTCTAGCAGCAACCTCATTGTATATCTCTTTCACTTTAGGTATATATTAAACTGTAATTTTGCCTTCCTAGCTTGCATGCGATTGATGGAATCCAATTAAAAGATGTATGGATGTGAGTTTACTGAAGAAAAGAGAGAAGTCTTTAAATCCTTATCAGAAAATCTAGTAAGATGCACATAGCAAATGACCTTGAGTAGTTTGAGAACACATTTCAGAAGTTAAGCCAAGACAGAAGTTCTCCTGCTCTGTAGTGGTTAGGTATAAATGCTTTGCTCAAAAGAAAAGTGCATGAAATTGTGGGGGGGGAGGGGGCAGGAATCACTTTTAATGCAGTTGTAGAAGTTACCTTACTTTGTCCAACTTCTCAGTTGGAGAGTTATACCTTTTGAGCTGATGATTAACAGTATTTATCATAGTCTTTTGACATTGTCTGTTTATGCTCTCTCCTTTTTCAGAATAAATAGTTGAAAGTGGGAAAGATTCGTGAAAATACTAAGTGGGAACTGTGAACTTGAGCTGAATTGGTAGCTAGTGTGTTAAATGACTGATACATTTCCTTTAGTAACAGTGGAGTTCCAGGTATCTGTATCTTACCTTTTTGATATGTACTTGGTAGCTGTGTGTGTATATATATAAAATACTTTTTTATGCAGTGGTAATCTTACTTTTTACAATGTGATAGTTTGTGTTATTGTTGATGAAATACAGGTCAAGTTTGCAAAAGGAGTCCTTGCTCAAGGTTGGAATTGATGACTATATAAGGTTTACATAGCAACTCAATGCATTGGGTTTACAATGTCCTATAAAATTTCTATTTTTGTATGTCAGCTTTCTTATCTTCTGTCACTCGTCTGCTTTTGCTTTTAAGTAAAACAGTGTTGTATATTGAACAAACTCTGGTAGTTTGTTTAACAATGGGAACCAATGTCCTGACTTGTATTACTTAGGACTTATTCTAGAGTGGTTTGAAAAGCTGGTGTCTCCTCATGTCCTTTTCCAGTGTCTTCTGAAATTGTTTTTCTTTTGGTACTATGGTCTAAAAGCAAGAAACTAATATTTCCAGAAAAAATATGTATGTGTATGATAGAGATATCACGTTTTCTTATAACACTTTATTTCAAAAAGCCCCCAATCAACCAACAAAAAAAAAAATCCCACAGCAAAACCAACACCAAAAAGTGAAGAAGCATATTGGCTATTTCCCAGCCTTTGAAGGCAGTTAACTTCTCACAAGGGCAACTTGACTTAGAGTTGGTAAGAAAGTGATCTCTATTGCATTTCTGCTACTATTAAATGTCTAAAGCTTTTCCTGCCCAACTGGTTTCTTTACAGGTGGTGTGTTTTTCATATAAACACTGTGTTGTTTATTTTCCCATGTTTTTAATAACTGTTTTCTACTTGCATGCAGTCAGTAATGGAAAGGATTTAAAATTAAAAATCACTGCATTAAATCTTTCAGAGGAGTTTTCTAAAGATAAGTAGACAGACAATGTGGTACTAGTGATGGTGTGCAGAGAATATTACAGTAGAGAGAGTTATTAACTGATGGATCTAAATGTCTCCTTGAATGATTTTTAGCACCTCACAGAGAAGCTTACAATGCAGAATTTCTGTAGATTCTTGTAACTAAAGGATTATTTTGCTTTTTCATAGATCATAGTGTTTTGGATGGTTTCATATATGTGGGTGTGCATATCTTAATACCTACTGTAAAAGGATTCTACATGTGCAAAGGTTAATACCAAAAAAGGAAAATGCCCCATGTTAAAATTTAAATTGCTTCTTGTGTGTACCAGATTGTGACTTAGGAGGTTTGAAGACTCTTCCTCAGGTTTTATATTCCAAAAGAAGGGTAGGAAGATCTGAAGCCTTTGAACTGTTAGACAGAAAGACAGTATTGGTGACAGTACTTAAGTTCTTGACCAGCACCACGTGACCTGTGTGACAAAGGGAGAATGTCTGCTTGCCCTTTGAGGTATTATGGCTGATGCTATTATTGCTTGGCTTCGGGGAGCTTGAAATCACTATCTTGTGAGATGCCCCTGAGACAGCTGTCTATCAGATAGTTTTGTAGATGGCTTAAAGCTGATGTTTGCTTTAGGTTGTTGTGATGTGCTGTGTTAGTTGGATAAAATCCCATAGGATCATCAGGCCTAGAAGGAAAGATGTTCAGACACCTGTCTGGGATGGACAAACAAATGGGGCCCTGTTAGTCCTGGAATCTGGATAACAAGAACATTTCTACTGTAAATAAAATCATGTCAAAACCAGTCATATGCTCTTCCATTTAGGATGGCTATTCTTTTTTCTTGCTTTATTTTTCTTTTAGGATGGGAGTAGAAGTCTTTAACAGGATTTATTATACTTAATAATTGGGAATCTCTCTAGTTTCAGAAACAAACTGAAGCATTAAATAGAACAGAAAGACACTGAGGTTTTGTAAGATGATTTCTCTGCATAGGAAAGATGAATACATGACCAGTATCGTAACAAAATGCTGAATTACTGTGTGTTTTTGCATTTTTAGCACAAAGTAGCACATCAATTTTTCATTATTATTTCTTAAATGTATTTTTAACAGTTAGCTTATTTACTGTAGGAAAAAAAAAATCTTCTTATGTCTGAAATATATTTCTTTGCAATCCTAGGGTATCATGGCTTTTTCTGCCTGTCTTTCACATACTGTAGGAGTGACCCTAAGAATAGAGTCATTGTTACTAGCCCGTATGTTTATGATCTTGCATATAACCATTTGGTCTCACACATCATGGTTGGCAGTGCGTTCACAACTGGAAGATCCAAGAGGTGCTATTCCAGCTGCAAAGGAGTGGCTAGCAGTTGCTGTGGCAAGTAAGGAAAGCAATCACACAGGCCTTTAAGGTCAGGCAGGGAGACAAGGAAGGAGGTAGCAACAGCAGCTGTGAATTGGCTGTTTTGGAGTGAGTGGTAGAGAGCAGATGACCTGCTGAGGAAAACATCAGACATTATTCCTGTTGCACTCAGTCTTCTGTGAGGGTGTCAATGGGTGGCCTATTTATTTGAGGGTAGTGTTATTCAGAAGAATTGTATTGTGTTAGCATGGCAAAGTTTTGGCACTGGGGGGGATACAGGGGTGGCTTGTATGAGAAGCTGCTAGAAGCTTCCTCTGTGTCCAACAGAGCAAATGGTTTGGTGGTTTTGTATTACTCCTCTTTGATTTACTCTCTGTAGAGCAACCACACTTCAACTCTTTTAAAATGTTTTGTCAATGACTTTTTAAGAAAACAAATACTGGCAAGCATGTGAAAATAGTTCAGTTAATTCAATAATAGACATTATTTCCTTCCCCTTTTGCCAGAGTTGTCCCGTGAACAACTTCACAACTTTTATAGAATGAGACGTTCTTCCATATTTTTTTTTAAAGTTAATTTTATTTTATTTATTTTTGTTCAGTTCATTCAGCACCTTAAACAGAGCAGCTTTGATTATTAGTGCTTGAGCAGTAAATATTCAGCAAGTTCTAATACTTAGAATACTACACAAAAGTTGCCATTCCTGGTCTCTTCTGCTGTGTCAGGTCTTTACAGTTCTGTTACCAACAACTGTTCTAATGTGAAGCCATGTAGCACAGAAAGGATCAATTAAAAAGGCTTCTTTAATGTATTTTAGGTCAGCTGGAGAATAGTAAGACTTAGCAATACCTTATTTTGGATAAAGAGAGAATAAATAATTGATTTCATTTAATTTTTTCCTAATTAGGAAGAATATAGTTGATACAAGCCTGTAAAAGCTTGGGCTAGGTGGTAACTTCAGATAGTTAAATTTCCAACTGTTCCCTCTTTAGTCAATTTATCTTGTGCTCCTGTCTTAGCTGCAGCAGAATATAATTGTCCTTTATTAAGGGGGAGGGGAAAATGGAAATTTTTGATGTTTTGAAAGTTTTATTTTGTATTTTATAGAAGCAAATCTTTGAAAATATAAGCTGTTTCTCACACATATAAAAAAACCTGAAAACCAAACCAAAACAGTATGAAAACTAGTCACTTAAAAATGAAAATAGAACACTTAGAACATTTCTTTTGGTGTGAAGCACGAGAACATCAGATTTTACACTTTGCACTCTTAGTTTGGATGGGAAAAAGAGGGAAGCGCTTTTCTGTGCAATTATATTGTGCAGTCTTCCAGGGAGAAGATGATCTTTTTTTCTTCTATGTATTCCTTCAATTTGCTTCCCTGAGCTCATTTGCTGAGGGAGGAATATGTGCATGAGTTTGTGTCTGTGGTGCTCTTGTTTTTCTTTCATGTTTGAAGCAACCCTCTGTCTGTGCTGTGGAGCTCATTTACATGGTGTGTGGCCTCTCAAAACAGAGCTGGTTCTGGCGGTTCCTTGAAGCTGCGAATTGTGGGGGTCTCTGTTACAATTTCTGACTGATCTTATTTTCTGTCAAGGGGAATTAAAATTGACTATGGCTTCTACTGAATCTTTGGCCTCTGTTTTAAATGTTGACTATTAAATGTCATTATTGTAACCTTCAGCAAGGCATTTCACTCAATTTCCTTACAAACATTGCAACAACAACTTTTTGCTTAATTCTGCTCTTATTTGCAAGGATAGTTATTTGCATCTTTGAATTCAGTTTACTTTCTTGCTTTTCAGTGTGCTCAACATACATCTTTTAAATGAGTCTATATATCATAGCACAGGGAGGCTAGAGGAAGCACACCATACTTTGAAAATACAGTAATGATAATAAATAAGTCATTAAGTTCATAATACATTTTTACAGTGTAATAGCTTGGACAGATGGAGGTTGAATCTTTGTTGCTTACAAATTCATCAGATACTTTTTCTGAAAGCTTTGAATACCTCACATACGAACATACATTTTTGCAATAAATTTTTTTTTTTAGCAAGGTAAGTGTAAGAAAAGAGGCTTGTCATGTGCATGTATAATTTCCTTCAGGCTCAAAAAATGGAGAGATAAGTTTTTTGCTTAGACAACCCTTTTCTTTTGGCTTTAGGAAGCTTGCCAATTTGTTTAAAGAACAGCCTGCTCAAGTAATATTGTTTTTATCTGGTATACAAACATGCATTTCATCTTCATCTGGATTGTCCAAATCTCAAAACAGATTAATTTCCTCCCTGACAGCTGGTATACATATCTGGTTAGTAAATAAGTACTCTAAGTTGCATCCTATGCTCCTGTCTGTAAAGTTAAGTTACATTATTTTGTAAACACAGTTCCTCACTGATGCTTGAGAAATGAAAAATTCTTAAACTATGATTAGGTATTTTATGTATGAAAGGAGGAGGAGGAACAACAGTGTAGCTTCCTTTGGTGTCTCAGGTCACATATGAAGGAAAGAAAATATAAGCCTAAATTAAAAATGGAGAAGTAAGGGGTTTTTTATACTATTCCTTATGAAGACTTTTCTAAAAGTATGTTACACTATTGTCTACTATGAACCTACTATTTTAAGAGACAATTTTCTCTAACATAGTCTTGACATTTTTACAGGACTTTGGTAGTCTCAAGCCCTTCATTTTTGTAGGTAAGTATATGGTATGTTTGGATCAGAACATTAACATCCATTTGTGGTAGTTTTTAACATTTAGTCACAATATCAACCCATAACAATTTAACAGCTGCAGAGTGATATTTCCTGTGACAGCAGATGCTTTTGGACTTTTACAGATCATGAGCCAAGTTGAGGGACAACAGAAGAATCTTGTACAAGCCATTGAAGCTCTCCCAAGTTCTGGACCCCTTTCTGCCTTGGATCAGGACTTGCTGCTTTTAAAAGCTACCTCTGCTGCCACCTTGAGCTGCCTTGGAGAATGCTTGACTCTATTACAGCAAAGCATGCATCAAGTGGGCCAGCATCATAACAGGACACTGTCATCAGGTTAGCACAGGATTTCCTGGGTATTATTCCTGGCTCTGCAGACCTGAATGTCTCAATCTACTGTAGCTCAGTTTTTTTTCAGTTCACCCAGTTCTGTGTCTCTGTCCATAATGTCAGAAGTTGGACCTTTACCTCTCTGAATGGTTGGAAACAAAGATGAAAAGCATCCTTCAAAGAAAAGTCACTTTCTAGTTTCAAAGTCCCTGAAGGTTGTTTTTCATGTTCATATATTGTAGCTTAACCTCAGCCAGCAACTCAGTATACCATGCAGCTGCTTGCTCACTCATCCCCCAGACCCCTGAGGGATGGGAAGGAGAATCAGGAGAAAAAGGTAAAATCCTGTGGGTTGACAGTTTACTATAACACCACAGAGAGAAGAAACAGCAGTGACAGTGATCATACTAATTCAATAATACATACATGAGGGATATGCAACAGCTTGCTCTAATCATGTGCCTGTCCCCAGCCAGCTCTCCCCTAAATCAGTGAGCATAGCATCAGTGTGGTACTGAATATCCCATTGGGTGGTTTGGCTGTAGCATCTCCCAGCTTTTTGTGAAAATTAACCCTCTCCTAGCTGAACCCAGGACACCATGTGATCTAAGCAAACTGTCAGAGATGACTTGAGTCACGTCCTTGAATCTGTGTCCAGTCTTCTGTTAAATCTGTGTCTGTATTTTGACTTGATAATGACTTCTGAGGATCTGTGCACAAAAACAGAGAAAAACAAGCATAACATTACTAACTGCTGAAGGAGAATCTCATATTAAAAAAAAAAAAAAAAAAGTAGAAAGCCATGGCTATAACCTACTTAATAAAATTTAATAAATGTTTTTGTTTGCTCCTCCTAAGATTTTAGACTTTTACAAGAATCCTTTCAAGAATCAAGACTCTGTAGCACTGGTTTGCAGCAGCATCTTTGGTTTAAGGTTGAGAAACTGAATGCAGTTAATTCTTCAGTGTGTATGTGTGCTTATTCTTTGGTATGAAATTTAGGAAAAATAAAAAGACGGGAACTAAAAGCTACTGAAATATTTAGTCTCTTCTCCCTGGAAGTCTGTGAAACTATTTATCATTCATCCCCCTCCTCGCCTTTTTGTTTTCCTTAGACCTTGTTATGCAACACAATTGCCTGAAAGAACCTGTCCTTCCAAGTCTTGATTACTGATTTTCCTACACACAGTCTTGTCCGGGTGTACTTTGGTAGACTTAACATCTCTGCTGAGTCAGTAGAGTTTCAGAGTCATCAAAGTGGCATAAACTCTTTCCTAATAAGAGTAATGACTTTAAATAATCATCTAGCAAACTCTCAGAGATTATATGTTTCTTTTTGATTCTGTGTCCTCCAGGTGATTATTTTTTCTTACTTTTTTTTTTTTTTAATTTCATACCCAGGAGGTGCAACCATAAGGTGACCTTTACTGTCACTTGTTGGTACTGTCAGGTTAAAATGAGTCTTGTTAATTGAAAAGCTGTATGCTTCTCTGATAAGAAGTCTCAGGCGCCCTTCCTCTGAGACACAGCAGCCCTGTGCAATTTATTGCCAAATGTTTCCATCCCAGTGCTGTCTCATTACCTGCTGCATGATGTCCAAGATGCCAGGGAGCACTGTGGGGCAGGATCCACAGAATTTTATAGAGAGAGTCAAGATAGGAATTTGATAACTTACTTCCTTGCTTCTAGCCTGAAAAACAGTCTAGAATGAAAGCAGCACAGTCCTGCTTGTGTGGAATGTGAGAAATAATCAATGGCTTAACTTTGGTGATTTGAATTTACCCTTGGGTTTACCTTCCTTCAGCATCAAAAGCTCTCGGTATTATGCCATATAGAGAGAGAACTGCCTGAAAAGGAGAGAGATGTATACTTTCTTGGCTTTCTCTGTACTTTTGCTCTGCCTCTGCCCTTGAAGTCTTTATGGCCAGTTATGCAAGGATTGCTGGTGATTTCTCTGTGCTGTAAACCTTACAGTTTTGCTACTTCTAAAGCTCAATAGCTGGAATTTCTGACTTTAGGTCTTTATGTTAAATAATTTTATGGCATCCTTTCTCGTGGAATAATTTAAGGATGACATGATTTTTCCTCTTCATTTTGATAATTCTCACGAGTTGTCAGTCCTAGACGTCAAGCCTACAAGCAGACATGAAGACTAAACTGAAGTTTTCAATCTTGTCTTCACATGTGGTGTCAACGCATGTTTCATTTCTATTTTAAAGATTCAAGGAAGGGTTTTGTGATTGTCTTTTTTGTTAGTGCTTGATTTTGGAAGTGCATCAACAAGAAATAGTGAAGCAAATACTGCCTGTTCCCACTTTTGAGTCAAAATACTGGCAAACAATATAAAATTCATTTCTAGCTGTTGTTATTAAAGGTATGTGAATTGATCAATGGCTGAATTATTTGTAACTTTTTTTTCTTTCATTGCAAATGTGCTGGAGAAGGATATTATTAGCTGAAAGTGTTGGTTACGTGTAATGCGAGTTGAGGATGAGGGATTGCATTTATACAAGCTTCTTTGGATTTGGAAATTTTGCTCTTTTTGTAGGAGGGAGAAAAATGTCAAGGATTTTCTTATTGGCCAACAATGTCACAACTTATGTACATGTAAAGTATTTACTATTCAGCATTAAGTGCCTTTGTGACAAGGCTGAGTTCATTTAGCATGCAGACAGGGAATAAATGCCTCTTAAAATAAATATGTGGAGAAGAAATTTTTGTCTTCATTTCCAACTTTAAATTTTACTGTTATTAGCAGATTCTCTTTTGCTTCCTTTTTGGAGAAAATAAATGGACAGGAAAGACAAAATCTAGATGCTTTCAATTGACAGTTCAAATGACAGCTAGGGATTGTCCTACAGCTGAGGTGGCAGGAAGAGAGAAGAATGAAGTTCTTGCTTAACACACCCACCCCGACACCCTCCCAAACGGTTGTGGGCAGAGAAGGATGAGGAAAGAAGACAAGGGAGAACATACTCTTTGTTACTGGTGTAATTTGCTAAGTTTGGCATGATCAGTCAGGTCTCCCTTAAATGAATCATCGCTAGATTTTCTTCTGTCAAGAATATAACAATTTGCAGTTCTATCTAAATGCTAATACATTATTCCTTTTATGTTCTTTTTTTTTCTTGGTCACATAATATTATCTTCTAGTTCTTGCACAGCATTAGCAAATACAGTATCATCTTTCTAATCTGAAAAGCAGATGTGCAGCTGCCACTTGCTTTTGCTGGTTCAACCTGCTGTAGGATTCAGCACAGACACAAAACTGCTGCCTCCATCCCTGGCAGGGAAAGGAATCCAGATATAATCTTGACCTCTCCTAGAGGCTGACCATTGCGTTGTTAAGAGAATATTTGTTAGAGCACATTTATGGTATACTGTAAGATTTTTATCAATAGATGTTTTCTTATAATTGTGCCAGGAAAAAACAGTGTTGTTTTTAGTCTGTAAACAAAGACCAGAGGACTTAAAAATAGAAAGGGTTTTGTTACAGAATTGAAATAGGTGTTAAGTCTATTTCATGCATCAATTATCATGCAAAAATGTTTGAAGGTACATCAGGTACCTAGAAATACAGAAGCAACAAAATAAAATTATCAACCTTGCTTAGCTGAAAAATCTCCTGTAAACCTTTTCTTTGGGGAGAATGTGACTCCCTCCTGCTGTGTGCACATGTGTTAGGGAAACAAAACACGTTTTTCCTGAGCCAACAATTTTTATTTGAAATTTTCCAGTTTAGTCCTATTGTTTATGCTGATGGTATACTTCCTTCCTCTAGTGTGACAAGAGTCCATTTTTGGATCTGCTAAAACAATCTTCAGATTATCCTCTGAATCAGAGCTTGTTTTGCAGGATTTGGAATTAGTTTTTGTTCCTAGCAGCAAATTGCTCAAGACTTGAGAAGATCTTAGACTACGGTCACTGAGTGCTTCATTCCTAGCCATGTATATCAACACTGTGTGTTGATTTAACTCCATCTTTGGAATGGGAGCAGCTGTTAGTTTCCCTGTATGAGGGACCAATGTGTAGAGCCAATCCAAGAAAATGGCCCTTGTTTGATACTTGCAGTTTCTCACATGATCCGCAGAATTACACCGGGACTTACATCTGCTGGCATAGTCCTCAAAGTCACTGAAACCCAAAAACCTTTGCAGTATGTGGCCTGACAGCAAAGCCACAGAGATGTTCTTCCTCTGGCAATGGGAAATTTGAGTCATTGTGTGAAATAGGCTTCTTTTTTACTTAACTATTTGCTTATGCTTTCTTCAGCAAAAGGTGGTGCCACAGAATCACTCTAAGCAAAGTTTTGTCATGTCATCGTAACCTAGTGCCATTTTAGATGAGAGGCATGCTCTGTAATTATTTTATCTTTTTAGAATTTGTTAGGAGGTCAGCTGTAGGATTTGTGGCCCATTTTTAAAAAAATATAAATGTTAGTATAACAGTACACAGCATTACCTCACCAGATCAAACCATTTACCTTAATTAGGCAACCTCTGATAACCCCTGGTGATACAGTGAGGATAAACTGCATGTTCTTTAATGTACTTTGTGTTGATTTGGGTCATCTTAAAAAAAATTGTCAGTGGTGAGAGGAGATCCTCCCCGTGGCACTAACTGTATCTTCACATGCAAATTACAGTAATGACTGAAAAGCGCCGATTTTCTTATCCATATCTCTGCATTTTATAGCAGTGTGTAATTAATAGCTGAAATTTAAGCCCTATGCTGAGGGCTACTGGTTTGAATGTTGATACTATGCTTTAGAACAGTAAGGGAAGAACAAGCATGCAGTTGCCTTAGTTGATCTTTCTGTCTTGGCAACCTTAAATACTGGCCCATCCTGCAAATCAGATGCACCTAGAAATAAGGTTTGTTCTGATGTCTAGCACTATTTAATTCATATTTAATATGTATCTTTTCTAATGAGACCTCTTCTAAACTGTGGCTTTGGGACCAGGAAATCATTGTAGTGCTTAATCTAGAAAAAGCTTTCAATAGTACAGCTAGAAATAAAGTACAGCTGCTAAGCTTAAAACTCTGATTTCAGGCAAAAGAAATACAGGATTTACTTGGGTAACTTCATAATTATGAAAATATTGGATAGAGAATACTTGCTTAATTACCAAGGCGTGTCAGACTGTATAGTCTTTATGTATAAATCTATCTGGTGGTAGGAGTAATGTTTTAAAAATCTTCCTTCATTGACTTTTCACACATAAATTGGCATAGAAAATGTTAGAGTATTCTTGTTAGCTAAGGTGAAACTGTGCATGGGGGCAAAGAAGAGAGAGCATTTCATTAATATTAATAGAATGATGAGATGAATGAAAGAAATATGTAATCTATCTCATGAAAGTTCACACCCATTTTCTTCTTCAGAAGGTATCCTGGGATGGCCTGGGCCCAAGTCGCACTCCGCAGACCAGCTGAAAAATGGTGCGCTTAGTTCCTTATCATCTGCTAGTGCCAACATCACATGGGCAATAGTACCATCTGCAGCCCAGGATGGACAGGCACTACAGCCAAATACAGAGGTAAGCATGCTTGGTCTCTGTAGGCCGTTTCTTGACATTGGTTAGATGCAAACCATGTGTGACAGTGGATGCTTCTCTTAATTACTTATTGTACTTTTTTCTTTATAGTATCCTCTTTGTTCTTCCATCCTGCTGTTTGCTCTTGGGTGTATCTTGAGTATAGCTGACTATTCTTAGAGTTGGAAAACTATGCTGTTTTCTGACCACTTTATCTCTTAAGTGATTATGGGCAGAACTTGTCCACATCATCCTTCACCAGCCTGTTGATTTGTGCTTTTGTGGCATTTACTTGGTAAAGGGCAGTTCTGAAGCATCAACTCTTTGAGGAGGCTCACAGCTGCATATTGGGCATCTCATACATTGAAAGTCTCACCATGCCAAACTTCTTCAGCTTCTACTGTCTGCTTCAGTTACCAGTGCTGCCCACCAGGAAAACACTTCACTGACACAGATTTTAGGGCATCTGGAACACATGAGACCTGAAGAACTGGGAAGACATTTTTGAGAGCTGAAGAAACCTTTTTCTACTAGTGAATGATCTGGCAACTGGAAAGACTTAAATTAAATTATATTGCCTTTAACCAAATGTGTAATGGCTGGGGACTTCAATAAAGCTGTTCGTTTTTCCAGTTCTTTTGGTAATATCTTGAATTGAATATAGTTCAAAAAATCCAAGGATAAAACAGACTTTTTTTTTTTTAATATTATGTGTTACTTTGATCCTCTTACAGATCTGTCCTTAGAAAACAGTTTCAAATTCTGTTATTCCTAGTGTCCATTTATCACAATGTTTGAATTACCTGTAATTACTTTTTATTAGGAAGTTGTGTAATTTGTTTTTCAGATAAGCCGACTGCAGTTCTTGTAGGGTGTTTTTAAGACAAGAGGCTATTTAAGAATATTGGTTTGGGAGTCACTACTTTGGTCACTCAGCTCTTTTAAATGTAGCTGTTACCTTGATCAAAATTGACAAATGTATCAGCACCTCATTGGAAGACTGAAGCACGAAACATGAACTGTGGAAGAGGTGAACAGTTGCATCTCACATAAGTTGGAGCTTTTGTGTTTTCATATTAATCTTCAGATACAAAGCAAGTTGTCATGCCCTGTTACAGAGGTTACACCTCTTGGCTGTTTTGGTCAGATAATTTTCTGAGAGAGAAGTTTTCCTAGAGTACTGCAGGTTCTGTGCAGCTGTCTAAGCTGCATGAAGTGTTGAACAGGAATTTGGAGCTTCTTTTTGATGTGACTAAAGGAGAGTGAAGAGAACAGGCTTTGAAGAAGAGAAAAAACTTTTGAGCAACATAGCCTCCTTAGCCAGGTAACAGTTATCTGAGACCAGTAGGCAGGAATGATGCCTGATGCCCTCTAAAATTATCAGAGATGTTTGACTTAACACACTTAAACAATTCTGTGTGCAGGACTTAAGCATATTTTAAAATATATTCTGGCCTGTTGTGTGTCCAAGGCAGAAGCCTAGGTTTGGTACTGAGTAGCCAGTTCATTTTTAAAGTTATAAAAGCACTGACTGGGCTAATTACTTATTATGTGTAATTATATATAAAAGCAACTGCAAAACATCACACTACGCTTCTTTCATAGCCCAGATACGTTGTTGTTAATAACTCTGGTGGCAGCAGCAGTGAATGAGAAAATGCATCTGGATGTCACTGTTTGGCAAAATTTTGACATTCAATACACCAATTTATTTTTTTTGCCTGGTAGCTTCTCTTAGATGTAGAAGAAAGGAAGAATCCACAAGTGTCATTCAAATGAAGCTTACTTCTCTTAATGATTTTCTTTAAAAAACAAAACCTCAAATTAGGTACTGAATGATTCTTATTTCTGAAAAAGTTGGTAGTTTATTAATGGAATTTAGTTTTCAAACTATACCTGCTAAAAGAAGTCACCCTTGCTTTTACAGAAGTTGCGAGAAGAGAGACTGCTGGTTCCTCTATCAATGCTATCAAAATTAATTCCAGTTTCTTTTTTTGACTAGGCCTAGGTCTTTTTTCAAAATCTCTGCTTTTTAAGATATGACCTCTATCTCTTAGTCAAAAGGTATACCCTAAAGGTATGGAAGAGTGCTTTTAGCTAACACTCAACATAATATAGGAGATATGAATTGTGACTTGACCTGTAGTCTGAAATAGAAAAAGCCATTAAATTACTACCCTTGAGGAACAACCAACTTGGCTGCTTGTATTATAGAATGCTATTTATAAGGGAAAATAAATTTAGGTACGTGGATCACTGATGATTTTAAAAAGAAAACGCGGATGTTTGTTTGTTACAGGGATTGGGGGTGGGATGACTGCTGTGGAATCCTTCTCATATAGCTGGCAGCTAGCGGCACCAGTTTCCTGGCAACATGACCAAGTGACTGAATGTGTTTTAGTGATAGCTGTGTTAATTCTCAGCCCAGCATGTAGACATTTGCAGCAGTGCATTAATCAACCTCACTAACAAACCAATGACTTGATCTCTGCTGTATTTTTTGTGTGTTTATGAAGAAGCATGGATCTTTATGATACTCCTCTGGAATAACAAGATGCATCTGATGGAATTTTCTTTCAACACATGAACATTCTTGAGGGATAAGTTCTGGCTTTGAGTTTTGATACTACAGATGAGCAAAAAAGAGTACAATTTTTCTTTTGGGTCTGTCACACTGTCAGGGTTTCAGATGTTTCCCTTGGTGAAACTGTAGCAGCTGAAGATTCTCTTTAGATAATGTGTTGGTGTTTGTCTACTTTTGGTATTTAGGGTGCTTGCTTTCAAATGCTTTCTCGGTGTTACTGTTTTGTCTTCCCAAAGAAGTTTTATTTTAGGGTTGTGATACAGGACAACATGAAGTTAAAGCCCACTGTATTCACTGAAAGAAGTAACCCTTGACAGTGACATGCCAGCTCAAGGACCATTGTATTTTATTTTTCATTACTTTGTGTGGTTTTCTTGTTTGTTTGTGCTTTTGTTTTGTTTTGTTTTTGTTTGTTTGTTTGTTTGTTTTGTTTTTTCCTATATATGACCCTTCGAGTTTTAGTTAGTGTCCTAGTTTGGATTGCATTGATTGGTCTGTCCCCCTGAAACAACAGGTTGAATCAGGGATAAGGGCTGAGATGAACAGAACTAATCTCTATCTAATGTGAGTTGATGTAAAATACTTTTGTGCATCTCCTAGTGAACCAATTTGGAGTTTTTGGTGTAAGCTCTGTTATAATTTTAAAGGTATTATTTAGAGTTTTTCCCTTAAAGCAGAACAGGACAACACGGAATATGCCAGATTGCACTCTTCAGAGCTGTGATGTAAATGGGATGCTGCTTCCTTCATTTAAAGGTTTATAATTTTGTAATTCAGGAAAAGCTGAAATTGATTAGTTTTAAAATACTGCATTTCATAGTAAATTTGGTTGTAATGAACTTGGTGCCTAAGGAGGATAAAGGTGTGAAATACTCCCACGTGTGAGCTACTGTTGCAGTTCAAGTAACTGTCATTTTGGGTGTCAGAATTCCCCTTCTGAGCTGATAAAACATAACTTGTAAGCCAAATGCTTCCCTTGCCAGCCAAATACAAATGGGAAACAGGATGTTCTTATGCAGGATGTGAAAGGGAAGGAATAACTTTTTTCCCGAGCTAACAGTTTAGTTAAGAATTATTATAAAAATCATGCTGTAGCTACATCTGCAGTGTTACTCTCTTCATGTAATTTTTATGCCTTAAAATGTTATGCCAGCTGATTCTTTCCATCCTGTGGATCTGGTATCTGTGCAGTCTCTCTGCTTTCCAGTCCCTAGCTTTCCCTTGCTTGAGCACATGAGAAACTGTACACATGCTTCATATTGAAGTGTCTTTTTAATAGGATTGAAGTTTTAGCTCTGTAGGATTGAGGCTTTAGCTCTGATTATCTAACTGCTAAGCCAGGTTTTAATTGTGATAGTGATTGCAAGGGCAGTCAAGTCCAGATTATTAAAGATATTTTGGTCCCCTAGATGTTCTGAACCTTGATGTTTGCAACTGCATGAGAGAACTGTGCTACTTACAGAAGGTACCAAATTGTTAGGCTCTTAATTTTAAAAGATAATGTGTTTTTTGTCCAATCTCTTCAGGTAATAGTCACTTTCAAGGTGAAGTTGCTCTCTCTCTCTCTAGTTTAGATTCTAATATGGTGATAATTCATCCTTTACAGATGTCCTGGGTTAAGGCTGGGCTAGCCACTAAATAATGGCAGATGCTCTCTTATTAACCCCTCTCCCATAAGGAGACTTATGGGTTGGAAAAAAAATTGTAAACTAGCTTGAATGATACAGTAATAATATAAAGAACATGTAAATAATAAAATAATGAAATATATACAAATATATACAAAATCAATATCAAACAGGATTCAGTGGCAGACAGGAACTGGATTTGAGAACTCAAAGAAGGCAGAAGAATGAACAGAGGCCTCCTTGGAAGCCAGAGATAGAAGTAGAGAGCCTAACCCTTAGCTTTATACTGAGTATGACATACATGGAATAGAATACCTTGTTAGTCAGGTTTGAGTCACTTGTTCTCTCTGCTTCTCCCTGCAAGTATGACCTTTTTCTTACTTATGGCACTCCAGAGTGGCACACAAGATTTTTCAGTGACCTTGATTTCTACAGGAGCAAGTATAATCAAGAGCCTTTCTGCATACCAATCCTTGCTACTAACTATAATCATCAAGTTCTCTCACTTCTAGAAGCAGACACTGTCTGAGAAAATATGCCATTCATTTCAGAAACAGCAGTCACTTGGACGAGACTGAGCTGAAGAGTAAATTCAATGAATGAAAAGTTAGTTCTGTCAGAATGTGTTAGAGATGCAAAGAAATAATTTTAAAAATGCTCCTGCAATTTTAGAAACTAAGCTAAATACAAGAAATAATTTCTAGTTCAGTTCTTTATATGTCTGTGTCTCAGCAGACTTGTCCAGGACTATGATTGTTCTCTATTGTAAATTGTTCCTAGTCTTTCTTAGTTCCTTTTTGTACTTGACTTCAGACTGTTGTTGGTGTTGGGAGATCAGTTTGGTCATGGCCATACCATGCTAGCCACAAGTGCAGTAATGGAAAGAGAACAGATCAGGGTGGGAAAGGAACATTTGCAGTAATGCAGAGTCCCTTTTCACTGTTTAGTACAGACATTACAGTATTTCTGAATGCGCTCTGCTTTTTGCCTTTTGCATGATTAAGTACTTTTTGGACCAAAGAGCACAGTAAATGGCCTGTAATGACTTGGATAGAGAAATTAATCTCCAGGCAAAGATGGTACCAGTTAATCCATTCACTAGGAGACCATCTAAAAAATTAAATCTGAGATAATCAATTGAAGGTATATTTAAGGATAATTGAGGGAAGGTATATTTAAGGATTAAATGTGCAATTACACAAAGAGTAGAATTAAATGACCCTAAGCCTGCTACAGTGGCACCGATGATGACTAAGATAATCTAGCTAATTTTGATTTGATTTGATTTTTTTCTGGTTTTCTGGAATAGTGACTGTGTCAGCAAACAGTCTCTAGTAAAGCTGTTTATGCAAATAATTAGTAAACATTTAGCAGCAGATAAAGCTACTGCGTTTTGTTGAGTCACTCCCACCTCCGAAATGCATGTATTCCAGCTGCTATCTATATAATATATTTGAGAGTAATATTCTACTTAAAGCAAAAATATGAAGCTTTATTATAAAATTTGCATCTAATTTTAATAAACATGAGGCTCAGGCTCATGTGGCATTCCAGTAAAATTCAATGAAAAACTAATTATTAGAGTGTAAAGAGCTTGGGTTCCCTTGCAGTAAAGCTTAAAAAGTGAGTTAAAATGGATCAGTTGCTTACTCTGCTATATATGTTATAAGCCACAGGTTTTATAATGATAAAACCCATGCGTTCTGCTAAATGAACTCTGAAGCCAGTGTTAATTTTATTTCAGGATTGTGTGCTAATTGATTTGTTTTGTGACAATTGATTTGCTTTGTGCTGTGAGTTTTATTTCCTAGCATTTTTATAGATGTGCGTTTGGCAATCCTGCCCATTAGTAAGCTTATCCATCTCTAAGACTGTCAATAACTTAGACTAGAGTAAGTTGGACTGAACTCTTCTAAACGATTATTTTTCTCAGGTTGAAATTGCTTTATCTTGCTTAGTGAAGCATCATCCAATCTGGCTTCAGCTGTTCCATCTGGCCTTGCTGGAAAAAAACAGGGTGATGATTTCTAGTGATTCTTTATTTGAAAAACCCTGAATGTGTAAACAGCTGGGATGAAAGTATTTAATTATAAAGCTTTATCTCAGAGGAGGAGTTGGAAGGAGAAGATGAAAGAGCTGGGACTCTTCTACATTATAGTGTAGAGAGACTGTGCAGTCATGTTCACAGTCTAAGATGCATCAGGCTGAGGATAGTCTTAGAAGCTCTTCAAATAGAAGGTTCTATTGGCCTCAAGAAATTAGCTGTATACAAGTTAACAATCTTCTAGGCTTGATTTGTTTCACATATACATTGAATGTTTTCCTAGCATTATTTATAATAATTTACTTTTCTGTTCAAAGATATGACCCCGTCTTCATTTATTTCTGTGTGTGCATGTGGCAGAAATGAGTGAGTATAGTAGGTGGGACAAGAAATTGCTTATTAACACATTTTGACTCTTCCTGCCTGTTGCCTTGAGTAAAGATGGTTAGTACTGCTTGTATGAATATGTCTTTACCATTTCTCTCCTCTTATAAATACGCTGTTGTGTGTTACTGCATACAGAAAATAGCACTGTGAGAACAGGATTCACATGTAGATTAGTATTGCTAGACCAGGTGGTTGCAAAGGTTAAATTTGTAGTTGTATCTTTTTGTTCCCAATTTGTGTGAGTGGTATAATATTGACTAATGTATAGCATTTTTCTGCAATAAATTTACTTAACTGCCCTACAAAGTGACATAACAGAAGAGAATTACAGGTGGCTAAGTGACTTCAGTTCTGTTACTTTCTAACTTTTCAGTTACATGGACTTCACAAGCAGAATCGTGAAATCATAGAGTACTCCAGATTGGAAGGGACCTCTGGAGGTACTGCAGCTCAACACTTTGCTCAAAGCAGAGTTAATCAGGTCAGCTTGCTCAGGGTCACATCCAGTCAAGTCTTAAACACCTCAAACACTGGAGGTTCCACAACCTCTATGCACAAACTGTTGCATTTTCTTTAGGGATTTTATCAATGGGAGCAAAGGTTTGTTTGAATGTTAGGCCTTTCCTTATCAGTGTGCTGTACTGTCTGGTGAGTGACTAAAATTGCCTGCTGGGTCCCTTATCAAAAAGTGTTTGTCTTTCCCTTCTCTGTGGGAGTATGAGGCAAGTTGCTTCTAGTTCTTCATGTTTCTCCCCAGGGATCTCATTCTAGAGAGAATCCTTTGGAATGCACGGGGATGTCTAGACAGTATAGCCTTCTGCCATACTTTTGTGAGTCTCCCTCACCAATCTGCAGCTCAGTGCAGTCTTTTGTCTTTAGCTCTTCAAAAGTTACAAGTGTGGTGACTTTCATACTCCTCACAATCTCTGAAGTCCTGCCTGGTTAGTAATGGCAATCTATCCTGCCACACTGTGTGGCTTGTAAATTCTTGTGGCTTGTAAATTCTGAGAAGCTTAGTTTGGATAGTGTCAGATGCTGCATTTTTATGGCCATCTTTCTTCTAAAAAGTTTGATTATCAAAGCAAAATAGAGTATTTTTCAGGGAATTGTTTTTCACTAGTATCTGTATTGCATTAGGAATAGGTTTTGTTAAAAATGTTTATGATGTGATTCTATATTTCTTGTGGTTTTAGGTTAGCATAAAATTTACTGTTGTGCTGGCCTTCAAGATTTTTTTGCTTGAATTTAGGACAAGTCCATGGGGCTTTTTTCCCCATTTTTTTGTAGTCTGATGTTGCTGTTTCTTTCTGATGAGACAAGTGACAAAAAATATTATTCACGGTTATTACTGAATTTCTGCAATACCCCAAAGTCCTCTTGTGTTTTGGGATTCTGGTTAAATAGTGCTGTACTTCAGCAGCCCTCGTTTCCTGAAAGATGCTCACAAAATGTGTGGACTGTTACTGGTACTTAATATTTTCCTATGGAGGCTGTGCTTGGGTATTAGCTGCTTTTCAGAACTGACTAATTTAGGTTTTTGAGAATCTAAATTTGCAAGAGGAATTGTCTTATGAAGAAGATATGAACACATATGGAAAATAGCTCTATAACAAATATTATTTGGTGTGTAACAGGATTACAGTGCTGTAGATATCCTTTTAAACGGAGATCTGCATCTGTGTTAAGTCACTGATTCTTTATTCTTAAACATAATCACATGGTTTCCAATATTTTTTTTTTTTGAAAGCTTACACAGGCTATACAACCACATAAAAATAGATGCCCTTTGTTCATGTTAAATGCATTTTTTTCCCTAGTCTTCAAACAGCAAACCAACCTTTTTCTTCTTAAATCTCTTCTGTGATCTGATGCTCATCACTGCTATATTCTTATGTTTACACCTAAGTATTGTCACAGGTCGGAGTTAAACACATCTGCAGTGTAGGAGAAGGAAGCTTTCTGAGCTTGTTCTTAAAGGATGAAAAGACTCCTGTTCCCAGAAATACTACCACAAAACATTAACAAAAAAGCATTAGCAAAACTGTCACGATGGTGAATGTCTGGTTAACTGCTTCCCTCCAGATGCCTGGCAGATTGGTTTTGTTGGGAAGGAAAAAGATTGCAGACCTATTTGTCACTTAAGATAAAGGTTTTGTGATTATTTTCTTTGCTTGCATCATTTATATGTTGACCTGTCTATATTTATGAAGTATTAGTATCAAGACACATTTCTTCTTTGCTTACTTGCTTTGTAGTGAAGGAAGAATCTCCTAAAGAGAACTAAATATTACTTAGTTCAGTAGATGACATTGCAGTTATGTGTTGTATCCAGTTAATCTTTTTTGATAGACAGGTTGCTCACGCTGCCACACTGATCCTTTGCACTTGTCCCTAGCTAGAGAGACTTTTGGAATATCCAGACTGCTCAGCACTTTTAATTGGAAAAACTCAAACAACCACAAAATACATATAAATTATCTGTACACACACACAAAAAGATGTTTTAGTCATTGATAGTCCTAGTTTGAAGAATTTTATTTTCTGTGGAGACCTGAATTACCAAACACAAATAACAAATTTGGTAAGATGAATTTCTGGGCTCTTTGTAGACATTCTCTCCCAGTGCAGGCTTTTCTACCACATACACTATGGTTTCATCTCTCAATAATGAATGATGTATCAAAAATTACATTAAAGCTTTGACCCCACTCACATCACAAACTCTGGCACAGCAGTTACTTATCTATTCAGATAGACATGCCTGAATTATTTTTCTTGGTCTTCATACTTTAAAGTAAGTAGAAAATCTACCCGTTATGCCCTTTTTCCTTCATCCAGTTGTATGAAGGAGAAACTGTCTTGACAGATGGATCCAAATGTAGATAACAGTAACAAAGAGAAAAGGAAGGGCTATTTTTGCTTACTCATAGCATTGTTGTGTATAAATTATACTGTGCTCACTTTTTAATTGTAAAATCCTTCTCATTTGATTGTCATCCTCTGTTATTTGCTTTTGATATTTTAAGTTATCTTAATTTTGGCTCATGATTGTTATATCTAAACTGTAATGATTGAATGCTAGGAAAAGTGTGACTGTGTGTGCTTTGAGGTGGGGGAATGGTTTCCCCCTTGAGGTGGTAGACTTTTTGCATATTAATATTATGGCAAAATTTTTCCCAGTGATTAAAGCAAAAGCTACTGACAAAGGTAGCAGAGGAGACAGCTGCTATGAAATATTCAGAGTAAGTGATGAAAATCATCTGAGCTGAGCCACCTTTTTTGGTACCTTTAAGAGACCTTTTTCAGGATGAAATTGAGATGTATGGGCACTAACAAGTTGTGCTTTCTGAATTCTCCATTCAAGCTCTGCTTTGGTTCTGAGTTCAAGTGTCTTTGAATGTCACTGGAACTTTGCTATCCAGGTGCCCACATTGCAATGTGTGTATTGGCATGTCAGTGTGCTTGAGGTTTTATCTTCAACTTGCTATATTTTATTTTTATTTTTATTTTTTGCAATGATCGGTCACAGGGCTACCAGGAGCAAAGCAATAATAAGACTACAGTAAGATGAAGGCCAGGGCTGAAGCAATGACTGGAGCTCATTGTACCACTGCTTTTCTAACTTGCTTTTTTTCCTTCCTCTGCTCACATGGTGTAACAGTGTGGTGGTAAAAGTTGAGAAGATTATTTTCTATTTTGTTTTATTTGAATTTTTCTTGAAGACTAGATACACTTATATAAAAAGGTGCAGGAGCTTGTTGGATATATAAAAAAATGTTGCTACTTTATAGTTAAGATTAAAGTTGCTAACCTGTAAATCACAATGCATTTGGAAGTTAGAGAAGTGCACGGATGATGGTTTTCAGTCTTTACCATGGGTTTGAAGTAAATGTCTTAGGATTTTTGTTCATTTAGTTTCAAGATTTAGGTTGGAGTAAACTGACATTTTCTATTTCAGTTATTTCTATATTCTGTATTATGTAGAAGGCTGAGGTACTCAATGACTCTTTGCCTCAGCCTTCACTAGCAAGGGCTCCAGCCACACCTCCTAGGTTGCAGAAGGCAAAGGCGGGGACTGGGAAAGGGAAGATCCACCCAGTGTAAATGAAGACCAGGTTCAAAACTATCTAAAGAACTTGAAGGTGTACACGTTCATAGGACCTGAGAAGATCCATCTGTGGCTCCTGAGAGAACTGATGGATGAAGTTACTAAACCACTTTCCATCATATTTGAAAAGTCATGGCAGTCCGGTGAAGTTCCCACTGACTGGAAAGGGGGAAACATAACCCCTATTTTCAAAAAAGGAAAAGAGGAAGACTGGGAAACTACAGGCCAGTCAGAGTCACATCTGTGCTGAGAAATATCATGGAGCAGATCCTTCTGCAGGCTCTGTTAAGACATATGGAAAATGAGGAAGTGATTGGTGGCAACCAGCATGGCTTCACCAAGGTCAAACCATGTCTGATAAACTTGGTAGCCTTTTACAGTGGAGTTACAATGTTAGTGGATCAGGGAAGATCAACTGATGTCATCTACCTGGACTTCTGCAAAGCCTTTGATGCTGTCCTGCATGACATCCTGGTCTCTGAATTGGAAAGACATGGATTTGATGGATGGACCAGTCAGTGGATAAGGAATTGGCTAGATGACTGCACTCGAAGAGTTGCAGTCAACAGCACAATGTCCAGGTGAAGACCAGTGATGAATGATGTTCCTCAGGGATTGGTACTGGTACCAGTGCTGTTTAACATCTTTGTTGGTGACATGGACATTGGGAACGAGTGCACCCTCAGCAAGTTTGTGGATGACACCAAGCTGTGGGGTGCAGTTGACATGCTGAAGGGAAGGGATGCGATCCAGAGGGACCTGGACAGGTTTCAGAGGTGGGCCCATGCCAACCTTATGAAATTCAACAAAGCCAAGTGTAAGGTCTTGCACCTGGGTTGGGGCAATCCCAAGCACAAATACAGACTGGGAGGAGTATGGATAGAGGGCAGTCCTGAAGAGAATCATAGAATGTTAGGAGTTGGAAGGGACCTCTAGAGATCACAGAGTCCAACCCCCCTGCCAAAGCAGGATCACCGAGGGCATGTCGCACAGGAACGCATCCAGATGGGTTTTGAAAGTCTCTAGAGAAGGTGACTCCACAACCTCTCTGGGCAGCCTGTTCCAGTGCTCTGTTTCCCTCACAGTAAAGAAGTTCATCCTCATGTTGAGGTGGAACCTTCTGTGCTCAAGTTTATATCCATTGTTGAAAAGAGATTGGCTCTTTCCATTTGACACCCACCCTTCAGATATTTATAGACATTAATAAGATCTCAAGACTAAACAGCCCCAGTTCCCTCAGTCTTTCTTCATAGTCCTTTAATCATTCTCGTAGCATTTTGTTAGACTCTTTCCAGTAGATCCCCGTCTCTCTTCAACTGAGGAGCCCCAAACTGGACACAATATTCCATGTGTGGTCTAACTAGGGCAGTTTAGAGGGCGTGGTCGATGAAAAGGTCAGCATGAGCCAACAATGTGCGAGTGCAGCCCGGAAAGCCAGCCATATCCTGGGCTGCATCAAGAGAATTGTGGCGAGCAAGTTGAGGGGGGTAGAAGATCTCTGCTCTTGTGAGACCCCACTGGAGTACTGCATACAGCTCTGGAGCCCCCAGGGGCCTCCTGGAGGTGGGGTCCAGAGGAGGGTCATGAAGACAAATCAGGGGGCTGGAACACCTCTTCTGTGAGGACAAGCTGTAACAGTTGGGGATGTTCAGCCTTGGCAAAGATAAGGCTCCAGGGAAACCTTATTCTGGCCTTCTGGTACTTAAAGGGGGCCTCCAAGAAAGCTGGAGAGGGACATTTTAGAAGAGCTTGTAGTGATAGGATGCAGGGTAATGGCTTCAAACAGGAAGAGGCTAGATTTAGATGAGAAATTAGGAAGAAGTTCTTCGCTTTGAGGGTGGTGAGACACTGGAACAAGTTGCCCGATGAAGTTGTGGATGCTCCATCACTGGATGTGTTCAAGACCCGGTTGGATGGGGCTTTTAGCAAGCTGGTCTAGTGGGAGGTGTCCCTGCCTGTGGCAGGGTGATTAGAACTAGATGATCATTAGTGTCCTATGATTCTATAATTCTATTTTATTTCTAGTATATTAATTTCAGTTTTCTATGTGGGAGTTACTCCTCCTTGTATGGCAAGCTTTTGGTAGGGGGGCTGGGGCTACAGGGGTGGGTTTTGTGGGAAGCTGTTAGAAGCTTCCCCTGTGTCCTATAGAGCCAGCGCCACACGGTTCCAAGACAGACGCACTACTGGCAAAAACTGAGCCCAGCAGTGACAGTGGCAGTGCCTCTGTGTTCTGGGCTCCCCAGTTCAAGAGAGACAGGGATCTGCTTGAGAGAGTCCAATGGAGGCTACAAGGATGATGAAGGGACTGGACCACATGCCTTACGAGGAAAGGCTGAGACACCTGGGGCTCTTTAGTCTGGAGAAGAGAAGACTGAGAGGGGATTTGATAAATGTT